>CAUYPK010082290.1:0-22707 GCA_963574355.1 Loris lydekkerianus
TTATTAAAATAATTGGGTAATACAGGATTAGGGAGGAAACTGACATTTATGAAATACTTATGATGGTCAAGAATACATGGTTTTCTTACCCTACCTTCTTCCACTGCTACCCTTATTTACCCTTCACCTTTGGGCCCTGTATCCTTAAAAAAGGTTAAAGGCAGTTAAATCAGGTCGAGGTCCAATATCACCAGCTCATTAACCAAGAATCTAACTATTATTCTTCACCGCCCTCCATAGTACCAATGACGGGTAAGACTCCCAAAGCTGGGACAACCTAAGACAGGATATAGAGAGGCTGCACCGTGGATTACATTCATAGTACCCAAAGATGGGTAAGATCACTCTGCGTTCAGTCAACCTAAGACAGGGACCAAACCATTGATGGGTAAGAATGAAACTGCAAGAGCAGGCAACCTAAGACAGGGGCTATGTTTATACGCCATACAAAAAACAAAAGAGGGAATTGTTGGGCCCTGCCATGTGCCTGAGGCCTAGTGCAACTTCCTGAGCCTGACTGGAAATAGATCCATAGAGCTACTTCTGCATAGCAATGACTCAGTAAGGCCCAACCTGAAACTGCCTCTACCTAGATACAGCCAACATGGTACCATGCCATTGGCCCAACCCTGTCACGCACCTCATCCCCTGTCTCTTTCCCCGCCCCTTCCCCATGCTCTATATAAGCGGCTGCTTGACGGGATAAAGTTGAGTGCCTGCTTAAAAAAAAGAATACTGTCAGACACTTTGCACATTGCATCCAATTTTACCATTGCAAATACCATGCAAGGTTGATATTATCAAGTATTTTTATATAAAAAAACAAAACTAAAAGAGATACAGATGCTTGCCAGACATGTATAGCAATAAATGGCAAAACTGTATCTCAACCCACATTCTGTGCAAATCTAAACCTTGTATGCTATGCACAGACAGGGAGAAACAGGAATGTCCAGAAAGGCTCTGTTCCAGATACAATTGACATGATTAACTTTTCACTCTGATTCCCTAGAAATCATAAAATCTTCAGCTATGGTAGGTGAGGATCAGGGAAAGGGACTCAGCAGATCAACTTGGATAACCAACCACACTGTGAGAAATTCTACTTGATAATAACTTACAAAACAGATATTTGTGGAGAGGTCTGACAGAGAAAGAATTAGAAGATGAAAAGTCCTGACACATACCTAATGCCTACTCTACATTAGAAACTCTGAAGGGCACGTATTATACTATCCTGTAGTGCATGGAATCTTCACATAAATCTTTGTTCAGAGGACATTAATACCATTTACAAAGCTTTATATGAAGATTCAAGGAGCTATAGTACTGTCTATGTATGTGTGTATATATATGTGTGTACATATATATATATATATATGCACACATTTGTAGATAGATAGATATAAAGGGACAGTAAGTAGTTGGCAGAGGATTTGTAACCCTCAATGTTACACGTCCAGGGAGAGTTCAAGTCTGTATCTGAATTCACATTTGTCTGGGTTAAACTTCAGGTGTAACATGTTGTGATGGTGTAGAAAAAAGCCAGAGAAACACAAAAGTTTTTCATCATCAAAGCTTCGGATAGATAGAAAGAACATGGAAAAAACAGAGAAAAGAGAAAAAGGATGTATTATGTTTTATTTTGTTTTGATTTCCCTTTAGTTTTGCTTCCACTTAAGCTTAGTGGAAGGACATAGAGGACAAAGATGATATTTGGTAAGAAGTAATAGAACAATTATGCCTAAAATGTTCAAATCCTCAAAATAATTTTATAAGCTAGGATTTGAGGTAAATTACTAGCAAAATATGTTCTCTAGTCATAAAAGAAAAGCAAAGTTAGTTGCTTTTGTTAAAAGGACCTGCAAAACATCACTGCAAAAAAAAAAAAAAAGAAAAAAAAAAAAGAAAGAAAACAAATTAGAGAAAATTGGTTTGATGAGGAATGTGGAGTCCTGGATTAATAGCAGTAGCATCAGAAATATTTATAGATATCATTGATGTAGAGCACTTAAGTACCCTTGAAAGGCAACCATAAATTTTGACTACATTAAGAGATCCATAGTGCCCAAATGACAGGAGGCATTATCTCTTCCAGGCAGGGGGATTCATCTGTCTTATTCACTATTATATTCAGGAGGACAGCGAGTCTGTCCTAGAACATAGTTTAAGTTCCCCCAAATATTTGCTAAATGAGTCCTTAAAGGAATAAATTATATTTAAGACTCACAATGTCACTCATGAAGCTAATGGAATTTTCTTTTCACTTTTATGGGCTTAAGGCAACAGAAATTTGTTCATTTGTGTTACAAATATTTATTGAGTCTCTATTAATATGTCAGGTATTCTGCTAGAAATCTGAGAGAAAATGATGCCAATATAGAGTCTGTTCCTCATGGAGCCAGTGATCTGTTGAGTACACAGATGGAAAAGTGTCTCTAACTCCTGCTACATTACACAGAGTTGAAGAGCACTCTTGGTGCTGTGGAGAAGTGTGGTTTTAGAATGCATGGGTACAGAAATAACTACTTGGAGCTGCATGAAGAGATCCCAGGTGGGTAGAAACATGCAATCGCACTCTAAAAATCATAAGTAGGTGTACTGCATAAAAGGTACAAGAAGTCACTATTCTGTTTATTACTAACAAGAAAACATTTTAGTAGTTATTCTTCACCAAAATGGGAGTTTCCAACTCCTAAAGTAATTACTTCCTTTTCACAAATAAATTTGGGAAAGGTCGTATAACTATTTCTAAAAATACTAAAAAGCAAACACCAAATTGGAAGAGTGATGTAATCAATTTGAGGATGTGAATTTGAGTAATAATACCAAACACACAGTTATTATAAAACTAATTTTAAAGTGTTTTGTGGCACTAGTGATTGTGGTGAAGGACATATGGAAGGAAAGAATGAATGTTAATGACATAACATAAAGAAGCTTATGATTGACATTTGTGAAAGAGGGCGAGAGATACGTCCCAGGTCATTCTTCAGTTCCTGCCTGTTTGTCCAAATTTGGAACAAGGGTATCCACATCACGTTACATCAGCTGGACCAGAGGTTTGGTCTCAATGCTACATACATGGTACTTTGTATAGATCGTTCTGGGTGAAGCAAAGGTATCTTTAGCATTTCCATCAATTGCAGAGAGATTTAGGAAGTATCTGGAATATGGAGACTTCTGTTTGGTAAACTCAGTTAAATATGTAACTAAAGGTTATTCATAAGTTTTTCCTCGCTTCAATTATAGAGATTCTCTCTACTGCTACATAAGATTAGCAAATAAACATATATGATGTTCAGTTAAATTTGAATGCAATATTTGGCACATTCTTTGACTAAACAATTATTTTTCTGTTTGACATTCAAGTTTGACTATTTTATTTATATTTAATCTTGCAACTCTATTCTTGAGCAATATTTCATAATGGAGCCAGCATCAAGAGTTATTACGTGTTGACTTGAAAATATAAACATGTGAAAACTACATGAAATATAAATGCTTTTTTCTCAGAATTGTTATAGGTGTTAGAAATAAAGATATGAATTTAAAATTGTATTTTCTCTATGAATTTCAAGATATATTTCTAGATGAAAAATACATAAAACAAAATATACAATCAAAACAAAAATGCAACCTTACAGGTGCAGGAGATATGAGTGAGGTGGGGTGGCAGCAACCAAGGAGGTTGAATGTAGGCTTTGAACTGACAGGGCTTAGGGAATTTTTATTAACAAAGACAGAGTTTAAGTTGTATCTTGAAAGATAAATTGATTTTCACTAGAAATAGAAGCTCTACTTTAACAATTATTGGATATGATTTTTCTGTCAACACCTATTAATGTGTTATGACACAAGTTTACAAAGTGTGGCAGAAAATAAAAAGATTAATATTGCAAATCAGTGCTCTTTCATTTTTAAGCATAAAAAATGTGTGCTTTAACCCTGTATTATTTCTATAGCAAATGCAAGGAATTAATTAAGTTCGTAGGATTCCAAGCAGAATTCAGATAGATAGTATCTCTAGTACAAAAAGTCAAACTCTTGCTGAGTGAGGAGTCAATAATATATTAATTAACATTTTGAACCAGCATGCCACTGTCTATTTATTGGTCTTCTCGTAAAGTATTTCATTTAAATTTATTGAAATAGATTCTCTTTGTAGCATGTAATAAGCTATTAAAGGCAGTGCCAATGAATAAAATAATTACCCAAAAGCATGGCCACCAGCTGAGCCAGAGGCTTCATCAGTTAATTGTCTGGAAAGCAGTGACTATGGCAAGATGGCTTTATTTAAACTTCTCACAGTCCTATTCAGAGACTCAAAACCTATTTGTGTATTATCAGATTTGTATTGTAATTAGACTCTGTAGTGAATTTAAAAGAAAGGTAAGGTAGTAATAGGTAAGAGTAGTAGCTGATCAAGAGATCTTATACGGGGACTTGAAGAAAGCCGGAGAAGGAAAAACCAACAATTACAAATAACTTACTATGTGCTGTTATCTTTTAATTTATCACATTATATAACCTGAATACAACATAGTAGGCTCAATATAATTGTATAATCTTTTTTATTTAATAGTAGAGATAAGAGGTTCCAAGATGTTAAGGATCTCAAGAAAAGAATGCAGAATCCAGAAGGAATAGAACTGAGATGGGAGCTCGGTTACCCAGCACACACTGAAGTTTAATACTAATAATGGAAGTTATTGTTAAGGTGGAGTATTTTGTAGCAAAAATTTCCAAAGCAAAGCCTAGTCATCTTTAGATTGAAAAGCCTAATTCTGTACTGAGAGCATTTGAAGTGCATAACCATGACCTTCTCTTCCAATTCTGTCCTCCGTCACGTTGCCTCACACGGCGGCTCTCCAGCCAGCAGAGATTACATCCTGGGAGTTACAAATGCCAAATGCTTTGAAGAGTGTTTTTCTTTTCTCATATTGTTTCCTCTTCCTAGAATGTGTTCTTGTTTTATGAACAACTTTTGCCTTAAGACCCAATCACCAGTTTTTGACTCCTCTTAACAACTTGCCATCTAAGCAGAATCAGCGGTTCTATTTTCTTTATTCCAACTCTTTTGAACACACTTAATTGTAGTTCTTATTATAATTTATTAGCAATATTATATGTGTTTTCACATCTAGATTATAAGTGTCTTCTTCCTTGGGGATCGATAGGACATTATTAAAAACATTGGTCAAAGATGAGGAGAGGGTTCATGGATTTGTTTGAGGAAATAAAACCTTTGACAGAACTGCTTGATAGATTCCATGGACAAGCCAGCCCCCGTCCCTACAGTCAGTGTGATCAATCAGTTCCCTAGAATATCTTCCCTATCCATGTCTAGCCATAGTCTTTAAATATGCTTCTCTATTCCTATCCCTGAATTCAGTTCACTCTTCTCTAGAACTTTCTTTGCTTTACTTGTCTACTACTCTAGAATAATCTACGTCAGAAATGGCAAATAGCTCTTACACAGAATATTTAAGTGATTAGTCACAGATGTCTGAGCACTATAATAAAATAACTTTGACTCTGTATCTGCTAAAAACACTGTGTTCTATCAAAAATTGTTCATATGGGTAAAGGAAAGGCAGGGTGGCCACATCTTTGCTTCATATTGGCAATCTTCACACTGGATTTTGAATTTTTCTTATGAAAAGTTCCCTCCACAAAATCTTGCCTTGATTAAAAATAACACACTTTTTTCCCCTTTTCTTAAGCTCAGTGTATTTAGTCTGTTTCCACAAACTAGTGATATCTCACTGATGATTTTCTGTCTGTTGGCCGTATCCTCGTTCTCAGTAAAAATGAGGTCACTTCTTAACTTTCATCTTCATGGCATACTATTGATCACAGAGTAAAAAATACAGTATTTTGTTTTTATTAATTCCAAGCTTTGGATTGTTTTTTTAGGCTGTGCTTTCCAGGCTATATTCTCCAAAAGGACTATTTGCAAACCCAATCCATTCTATCCTTAAGCATTTCCAGGTAAAATGAATCATTAATGATGTATGGAGAAGTATCACATTTTAAGATAATTTAATTCAATAAATAATTTTTGAACATACTATACATTTGCTTATTAATTATCAGAAAAGAGCAGCTTTAATAAACAAACAAAAAACAAAACCACACTCATTTCCCTTTTAATAATGTAAATTACTTTGTATATGCAGTCCAGAAGGGTTTAGTAGCTCTTCCCTAGAAAGAAAGTAGCAGCTGACTGTTCTACTGCGGGATTGCCTCCTGGACGAAAACAACAGCTTGGGCTCTTGTCATCACATCCGTGCTCCAGACAACACTATTAAGGAAGGGGAGAAAAATAAAGGGCTTAAAAAATATGTGGTGATATCTTATAAAAACCTTCCTGGAATCTACAAAAGGACAATTTGGCTAACCTTCACAGAGCTCTATTACATAGAGGCTGGGGAAAGCAGTTTTTTTTTTTTTGTTTTTTTTTTTTTTCTGGCAAGCCAATAGCCCTGCCAAAAATTACTTTTCTGTCACTGTGGAAGACATTGATAACAGTTACTGCAGGAAAATTAGCAGGTTCTGCTATAGTGACTGGTTGTGGTTTTTGTTTTTTAAGTTTCTAGAAATGAATTATGCTCAAACTTTATCTTGAAGATTTTGGTTTCCTGGGAACTCTTCAGCCCATCTAATGATGGGCAAACCTAAAGTACAAGGATTAATAACTTCTCATCTGTTTGAATAATTTACTCGTGTAGAGTGAGTGAAGTAAGTACACAATTGTGATATTGTGTAAACTAATGCTAGAACATTGTGCAAAGTACAGGAGCAATTCATTGGTAGTCTTTTGGTATAAAGAGGTAGAGGTTGGCTTAACACACATGGACACATGGATTTTAGCCACACTTCCAAATAGAATGTAAGAAGGACTTCTATTCTCAAAGGAAAAAAAATGCACATTAAGGTTCTGGAAAGAAAAAGTTTCTTGTAGCAGATAAATTTTTAGATTGACATTAAAAGTGAAAAAGTTATTTAAAGCTAAATATGGAATTGGAATTTAAGGTAAATGTATGAGCAGAGCAAAAATGGTTATAAAGGAAACAGGCAGTATTTGGGAAAAAAAAATACTTATCACCCTCATCTTATTTCAAGCAGTGTCTCCATTAGTAGGGACACTTTTGGTGGCCAGCAACAGAAATTCAACCTGGACTGGTTTAAACATAAATAGGTTCATCTAAACCAGCGGTTCTGAACCTGTGGGTTGAGACCCCTTTGGGGGTCTCCTGCATATCAGATATTTACATTACAATTCATAACAGTAGCAAAATTACAGTTATGAAGTAACAATGAAAATAATTTTATGGTTGGGAGTCACCACAACATGAAGAACTGTATTAAAGGGTCACAGCATTAGGAAAGTTGAGAACCACTGATTTAAACAAACCTACTTCTTATGTCTCAATAAATATCCAGAAATCTTTTTGAATATTTATTCTATTCATGGTAGCAGGACTTAGTATCATGGCAGCAACTAACATAATTATACAGGCACACCTCAAAGGTGTTGTAGACTCAGTTCCAGACCACTACATGTAATAAATTTTGTAATAAAACCAATATGGCAAAAAAGGCAGTCTCACAAACTTGTTAGTTTCCTAAAGCATATAAAAGTTATTTCTATACTCTACTATAGTCTATTAAATGGTTATTAGCAATACATTTAACAAAATCAATGTGCATACCTTTATTAAAATTATACTTCATTACTAAAAATGCTGGAAATCACCTGAGCCTTCAGCAAGTCAGCAGCATTTTTCTGGTGGAGGCTCTTGCCTCCATGTTGATGGCTGCTGACTCACTGGGGTGGATGTTTCTAAGGTAGAAGTAGCTGGGAGAATTTCTTGAAATTTGCTGCCTTGCTTGACTTTTCATTCCACAAAGATTTCTCTGTAGCAAGTGATGCTATTTGGTCGCATTTTATCTCCTGTAGAGCTTCTTTTAAAATTGGAGTCAGTCCTCTCACTTCCTGCTGTTGCTTCATCAACTCTGTTTATGTCATATTCTAAATCCTTTGTTGTCATTTCAACAGTGTTCACAGCGTCTTTATCAGGAGAAGGATTCAATCTCAAGAGAACACTTTTTTGACTTACCGTAAGAAACAACTCCACATCTGTTCATGTTTTCACAAGATTGTAGCAATTCACTTCTGGCTCCAGGCTCTACTTCTAATTCTAGTTCTCTTGCTATTTTCAACATATTCCTGGTTAGTTCCTCCACGGAAGTCTTGATGCCCTCAAAGACATTCATGGCAATTGGAATCATCTTCTCTCAATTTTGACCTCCTCCCATGGATCATGGACGTTCTTGATGACATTGAGAATCTGAATACTTTCCAGAGGCTTTTCAGTTTAGTTTACCCCTATCTATTACTATCTATGGCAGCTGTAACCTTATGAAATTTATTTTTAAAATAAGGCTTTAAAGTCAAAATTACTACTTGATGTAGAATGGGTGTTGTGTTTGCAGCATGCAAACCTTGATCTTTTTGTACATCTCTATCAGAGCTCTTGGGTGACCAGGTGCATTGT
Organism: Loris lydekkerianus; assembly: GCA_963574355.1. Classification (NCBI taxonomy): domain Eukaryota; kingdom Metazoa; phylum Chordata; class Mammalia; order Primates; family Lorisidae; genus Loris; species Loris lydekkerianus. The sequence continues at coordinate 8,565 of CAUYPK010082290.1, forward strand.
CAATGGTAAATAATATTTTGAAAGGAGTCTTTTTTTCTGAGCATTAGATCTCAATAGTGGGTTTCAAATAGTCAATAAACCATGCTGAAAACAGTTGTGCTGTCATCCAGGCTTTGTTGTTCCATTTAGAGAGCACGAGCAGAGTAGATTTAGCGTCAGTCTTAAGGGCGCTAGGACTTTTGAAATGATAAATGAACTTCAGCTTTAATTTAAAGTCACCAGTTGCATTAGTTCCTAAGAAGAGAGTCGGCTTGGCCTTTGAGGCTTTAATTGAGATTAAAGCCTCAAAGCCATTAACTGACATTAAAGCCTCACAGCCTGGGCTGCCATCGACATTTCCTATCTAGCTATGAAAGTTCTATAAGGCATCTTGCTCCAATAAAAAGTTATTTTGTAACTTGCTGGAGTTTCTGCATCAGCATTTGATCTTGCAATTTTATGTCAAGGTGTGGGCATCTTTCCTTAAACTTTAAAAACCCACACCTGCTAGCTTCAAATTTTCCTTCAGCAACTTCCACCCTTCTCTTGGTCTTCATAGAAGTGAAAAGAGGTTCAGATCTTGTTCTGAATTAGGCTTAAGCCTGATGGAATGCCATGGCTAGTTTCCTTTTCTACTGGCATTGGGACCACTGAAACTTCCTCCATATCATTAATATGGCTGCTAAGCTTTCCTAGCATTCGTGTGTTAATTTCTCTCACAAAGTTTTCCTTTTTTGTTTGTGTTTATTTTTTTTTTTACATTCACAAGTTGGCTATTTGGCAGTTCGTTGCAAGAGGCCTAGCTTTCAGCCTGTGCCATTTTTCAGCGTGCCTTTCCCACTAAGCTCAATCCTACCTTTTGATTTAAAGTGATTATATATATACTTATATATATTTAAAAGTGAGATATGCATATATATATATCTCACTTTAAATATATATATTTTAAAAAAAATATATATACTTCCTGTCACTTGAATAGATAGGAGATATTGTAGGATTATTAACTGGTCTAATGTTAATATTGTTGTGTCTCATGGAATAGGAAGGCCCAAGGAGAGAGAGACAAGGGAACAGCCAGGCAGTGGAACCGTCAGAACACAAACAGCATTTATGGGTGAAGTTCATGGTCTTATCTGCATGTGATTTGTGACGCCCCAAACAGTTACAAAAGTAACAATCAGATCACTGATCACATATCGCCATAACAGTAATAATGAAAATGTTTGAAATGTTTTTAGAATTACTAAAAAGTGACACAGAGATGCTGACTGAGCATGAGGTATTAGAAAAATGATGCTGACAGACTTAACTCTGTGCACAAATCTTCAATTTGTAAAAAGTTCAGAATTGGTGAAATACAAAAAGCAAAGTGAAATAAAACAAAGTATGCCTGTATTTCCTGGCTTCAAGAGCTTAATTCTAATTTAATTTTCACTACTTCTCCATACGAAAGATCACTAAACCTCAATTTAGAGATGGAGAAACTGAGGGTTAGAGAGTTTGACCAAGTTGCCAGAGAATGAAAAGTCTGATCATGAATTCAGGTCTCTATTCCTCCAAAACCTAGGGAACAATGTGAGCAAGAAATGGGAATACTAGAGACAGGCAGCCTCTAACACTTGATCTAACCTTTGGACCAAGGGTTCAGTCTGTTTTTATAAGCTGAGTCTTTGATTCCTTGGGAAGTCTCTATAGAGTCAGGGCATAAATCAGGCTCGCATTTAATTTCTGAGACTGTCATGCAAATTCTATTGTAGAATATAGACTAAAGACAGGGCAAAAGTTGTGGTCTCAATTGAGAGTAAGGACACAGATGAAATAATGTGTATTGTACACTAGGAACTGAACTGTGTTTGGCATAAATTCTTTTATAATACAGCCATTCCTCAATATCCCTGGAGGACTGGCTCCTTGACTGCCTGCCAGAAACAAAATCCACGGATGTTCAAGTCACTTACATAAAAAGATGTAATATTTGCATATGACCTGTGCACATATCCTCCCATGTACTTTAAATCATATATAGATAATAAATGCTATAGATAATAAATGCTTTAGATCATATGTAAGTAGACCACCCAAGGGACTTTAACAAACAAACACTTTAACATATGTAAGTGGTTAACAAAAGGAACTTCCATTGAGAATGTGTGATGTATGTCTGATCTATGAAAATTAAGTCAACTTAAGGAGGTGGTCATCTATGTAGGTTCTATTATTGTTGTTATACTGTATTATTAAGCCCCTACATGTTTAGTATAAACACAACTATACTATTTTTTCCAAATATTTTGAAACTACACTTTGTTGAATCCACAGATACAGTACCCACAGAAATGGAGGGCTGTCAGTATTCTCAAATATCATAACTTTAGGACAGTCACACTGGCTCATGCCTATAATCCTAGTACTCTGGGAGGCAGAGGCAGGTGGATTGTTGAGCTCGCGAGTTTGAGACCAGCCTGAGCAAGAGTGAGACACTGTCTCTAAAAAATAGCCAGGTGTTGTGGCAGGTGCCTGTAGTCCCAGCTACTCGGGAGGCTGAGGCAAGAGAATCACTTGAACCTAAGATTTTGAGGTTGCTGTGAGTTATGACACCATGGCACTCTACCTAGGAGAACAAAGTGAGGCTCTGTCTCAAAAGAAAGGAAAGAAGGAAGGAAGGAAGGAAGGAAGGAAGGAAGGAAGGAAGGAAGGAAGGAAGGAAGGAAGGAAGGAAAGAAGGAAGGAAGGAAGGAAGGAAGGAAGGAAGGAAAAAATATCTTGAGTTTAAGTTTTTTTATCTTCTAATGACTTAATAACAAGCCGTCATTTTCCTATTGCAAGGCTGTTTACTTTACTGTATTCCCTGGCTTGGTGAATAGAAGTTAGAATATAACTTCAAATTAGTCTGATAGAAAAACACATCATCTTAATTACTATGTTGTTAGTGTTTAAAAACAATCCTCCCAATGGGCTGACAAGGACCTCTAATTTTTCTGAAGATGTAATTATTAAAGGAGATATATTACATTATTATTATAATCTTCACTATGGCTTGGCTATTTCTTTCTCTGACAATTTGCTTCTGGTAATAATGAAGCCACATGTCCAAGAAGGAGGATACAGCATGAAGTATAGCAATATGTTCATTCTTCTAGAAAAATCTGAGTCTCCTGTTCCTGGTTATTTGCTAGGTTCTGGGGATATAGAGATAAACATGAATTTAGTGCATGCCTAAAAAAATTAACATTCTGATGTAGGACACAGAATTTAATAGAATATAAATGCATGATAAATATACAATGGGTGTGCAGAGAGGGTAGTGAAATCAGCCTGAGAATAGGTCCTGGGCTATGGAGAGGGGTCAGAGACCACCTTGGGTGATCTTAAGGAAGGAATCTGGGTGGTCTTAGGAGGGAATCTATAAGGTAAAGGAATCGGTAAAGCTAAGTCTTCCTTTATGCTTTTTGCTGGTAAACAGTTTATGACCTGAAACATAGATTTTATTATAGTTATCTTTAAATGCACACTCGTTTAAACGTGGTTTGGGAAGAAAATTACCAAGTTCTGGTCCTGAACTCAGAATGCTCTGAGGCAATGAATCATCCCCAATCACACATGGTGCAGAGCCACATTTCCATTTATTTGCTTGACATTTTTCTTCCAAAGGGAGGAACAAGCTAGTTTTTCTTCATCTTCTTGAAAATATGAGATGCTGCAGCCAATTATCTCCCTCAGCCCTTCATCTACACAAAAGACAAGACTAGCCCACAAATTCCCCCAGAGGGACGCCAGCGTGTGGCCTGTGTTTTATCTACTTTTTGTTTAATGTCCTCATCCAAAGGGAAAGAAATATTGGATTGTCATGGAAACGCATTAAATTCAAGTCCAATTTATTCCTACACAAACTATATAGATAGCATTCGCCATCTTTAAGTTTCCTTTTCTTTGTTTTTTAATTTTTACCTTTTTTGTTTTGATTCTACTTTTCTTTTTCTATTAATATCATTTCATATCATTGTCTGCAGTGTTCAGACAATGTAAATTGTGACCATGGAGCAAAAAATATCCATTATACCAGAAACTTCACCCTTACTTTATTATTGTATTTTCACAAGTATTCTGAGGAGAATTATATTTCCATTTTATAGATGATAAAATTGCAAATCATAAAGGTGAAATAACTTACCAAGAGCCTATGTCTGTAGGGGGCAGAACTATGTGGCTCAGACTGGAAGCCACATCCATCTTCACTTTCTTGCTTTTCAAGGGGTATTCGACTACTAAAAATATTCGAATACCTGGTGAAACCCCAGCAATTTTCTTCTCTTTCCCAACTGGAAAAAACAAATTTACGTTATGTGTTATCATTTGCAAAGCACTTTCCATAACCATTGCTTCACTGATTGTCCCTTACTATCTATCCTGAGATAAATTCTATTATGAGCCCATTTTTATAGATGAGGAGACAGAGGCTTGAATGGAAATTAAGTACTTTTCCACAATGTGCATTCAGCCTTGTAAGTGTCAGAGGCAGACCTCGAGAGGAAACTAAGACTATAAACATCACCTCTATTGTGACTCACTGCAAAGCCAAGTCTCTCTGTTAAATCAGACTTTCAGTTATGATGGGAAATACTTAGGAAGCTGTGGTAGCCATAAGAATGGGTAGGATGTTAATGATCCCTCTCCTCTGCCCCCTCTTCATCATGGACATATCACACACATAACTGCACACACATGTATACACACATTTTGAGTGTTTTGAATGCTTTCTGAGAAAGAGATAAGCCAACAAAGGTGAACTAAGGCATCTTACAGTACTGATATACTCAGTCTCAGCACGAACCACGGGTTTTCTCCATTTGCTAAATATTCATGTTTTAGTAGTTTGGTAGTTCTCTTATTTTATAAATTGCACAATATTTTTAAACTCCCAAATGACTCTCAAATTTGAAAAAATGTATATAATATGAATAATCACTAATTCACCTATTTTACCATTTTAGAATTTATAATAACGATTGCCTATAATCAAATAATTAAGTAATATTACTGAGCTGGGCTTTTTAATTTTCAGAGCTTTGTAGATATTTAGAAAGAAAAAAAGTGCATTTAGGAAACAAGTGAAATGAAATCTTCTACATTTTCAGTGGTTATGAATGAAGTTAATAATATATTCTATCAACACATTGTACCCCATAAAGCATTAATGTATATGGTTATGATTTAATAAAATAAATAAATAAAAATGGATAAAAAAAATTAAGAAAGAGGTAGAGGGACACAGTGGCCCACACTCAATCCTAGAACTCTGGGAAGCTAAAGCTGGAAGAACCTTTGAGCTCTGGAGTTTGAGACAAGCCTGAGCAAGAACTAGACCCTGTCTCTACTAAAAACAGAAAATTCAGCCAGGAATTTCGGTAGTCATCTGTAGTCCCAGCTACTCAGGAGGATAACTTGAATCCAGAAGCTTGAGTTGCTATGAGCTAGGCTGATGCCAGGGGCACTCTCTAAATAATAATAATGATAATGACAATGATAATAATAATAATACTGATAATAATAATAAAAATATATTCTACTTGAGCTAATGTTATTCGTTTTAATGAATGCCAAACATTTAAATTGTACCTTCCCAGACATTTATCAGGCGTTATTGTATCAGTAGTGCTGTCCTATACTGTAATTACAGAAATAAATGACAAATGATACATTGAATTCCCTGTCTTCAAGCAGTGTGCAATGATACAATGAGCTTGGAGGTTTATGCGTGGATTTAGGATTGTCTGTGAGATCAATTAAGGGATGCTCACACTATATGCCTCATCATGACGACCCCTGCTAACTCCCTGTGCTGTTATTTTGTCAGTGTTTTTGTTTTTATTCTTATTATCTTTATTATTACTAATTGTCAGGCCATTTGCAGAAAATGCCTAAAGTCCCTCTTTACAGCCTCATGGAGTTTACATGCTATATGTTATTTTCCCCAACTTGTTACTAAACCAAAGCCATCACTTCTATGAGAGAAGATTAGTTTCTTTTTTGTATGTCCATTTATTTAATAAGTATTGACTATGTGCTAGATGTTGCATATCCTATGTGAAGCAAAAGATATACATGTCCTGCTTTTTTTCTTGAGACTGAGTCTCACTCTGTCACCCTGGGTAGAGTGCTGTGGCATCACGCCTCACAGTAACCTCATGTTCCTGGGCTCAAAAGATCCTCCTGCTTTGGCCTCCCGAGTAGCTGGAACTACAGGCACCCACCTCACCCAGCTAATTTTTTCTATTTTTAGTAGAGACTGTGTCTCACTCTGGCACAGACTGGTCTCAAACTCCTGAGCTAAAGGGATCCTCCCACCTTAGCCTCCTAGAGTGCTAGGATTACAGACGTGAGCCACCATGCCTGGCCAACATTTCCTACCTTTAAAGATTTATAATCTAGTTGAAGAGAATAAGATTAATCAAAAATTTCCACAAACACATGCCAAATTGTAAATGTGAGAAGTACTACCAAAGATTAGCATATGGCAGATAAGAGCTGATAGGAGGTTTCCACAGTCCAGAATTATGCAAAGAAGCGAGAGATGGCATTCCAGGCACAGGGAGCACATATTCAAATGCCCTGTGGTTGGAGGGAACCAAATATGAGGGACAGAAAGGATCCAATGTATCCATCACAGAAGGAGCAGTGGGGACGAATAAAACAAGATGAGGCTGGAGAATTTGGTGCAGGTCTTACCACAGAGGCCTGGAAAGAAAAGTTATAACCGTGAGCTTTAATGCAAGTCTTTATACAAAGTCTGAAAATATTGATCTTTATTTTAAAACGATTACTGTAGCCTCATTTAGGAAAACGAGATGGGGTAGGCTTGGATGGGATGACGTAGGAACAGCAGTGAAGACTCTGTTCATTCTAACCCACAGAGCTGAAATATTTAGAATAGCAAAATTGTTATTTGAAGTCAGAAGGTTAAACTCAGGAAGATGGGGGGTCAGAGTTACCAATTTAAAGAAAATATAAATTGAAGTTCATGCTACCCAATGCAAACTTAAGCCAGCATTGCCTTAGCTGTCCAGCTGTTCCCTGAAAACACAGGTGTTCTGTTATGCCAGACCAAGGTTTTAGGCCTTTAAGACATGATGCCTCATTCTAGGCTTTTATTTTTCTTCATTTTACAATAACTAGACATCAATGGAGCACCAGACGCTATCCAGAGAGTAATATTCATCATAACATACATGTCATAGAAGAGCATCCAAGTCTCACTGGCAATGTAGTTCTATCCAGCTGGCTTCCCCAAGAAAACTGATGAATCTGGATTCATGTCTTAGTCAAAATGATATACTATAATTTGTGGAAACTGGAACAGAGAATGTGATAAAATTAGGACCAGTATACATGACTGCAAATATACAACCATCCAACTGCCATACTCCATAGACGGGTTGTTTTCACAGAAGGATAGAAAGAAGTTTGCTAACATTGATGTTAGTTATTCAGAAAATTATTATAGGAAATATTAAGGGATTGACCTATACAGTTGTTCATTTCTTATTGGCTTCCTCTTATTTCTTTAAAAAAAAAATTATCTTCTACATCCAGCCTAGTAGTACACGACCATTTATTGTTTCAGCCAGTAATTACTGAGTACTCTCTACAGGATAAACATTTATTTTAAACACTTACAAAGAAATGCAGGCAAAGAATTAATGCATGGCTAAAATGAACTTCAGAGAACTCCTAGTCAGGTAGAGACAGACTTGCAAGTAAGAAATTAAAGAATAAAATACAGTGGTAACTGTTTCAACAGAGTTAAGTATAAAAGTAAAAAAGTAAAAGTAAAAATGGGTGTGGTGATCAAATTTCACTGGGAGAAGGAGCAAGGGAGGATAAGTAATTTATAAAAGAGCAAGAGAGAGTTTTGAGGCTCATAGCACAGTGGTTACAGTGCCAGCCACATATACCCAGGCTGGCGGGGTCAAATCCAGCTCAGTCCAGCTAAGCAACAATGACAACTGTAACAAAAAATAGCCAGGCACTGTGGCGGGTACCTGTAGTCCCAGCTACTTGGGAGGCTGAGGCAAGAGAATCACTTAAGTCCAAGAGTTGGAAGTTGCTATGAGTTGTGATGCTACAGCATTCTACCAAAGGCAACTTAGTGAGACTATCTCAAAAAAAAAAAAAAAGAGAGAGAGACAGACAGACAGACATTATTTCTGATTTGGGAAGCATTTTGAAAGAAAACTAACCTCTCCAAGGGTACTGAGCTATGAAATATCATGGCTTTAATTTGGAGAATATAAAAATTAATATTTACCTTAGAAAATGTATTGCAAAAGTGACAAGAATTAAGTTTAACGAGAGGCAAGACAATGAGTCCAGATGACAAGAGAGAAAGAAACAGAGGCAAATCATAATGCCTATAAACTTTATACGTAAGGTATACAATTTTATATAATAAATTTCCATATTTTGTGGTTGCATTTGCATGAACATGTTTTAACATGTCTGTATATTGCCTGGAATAACGTCATAAATATTATTAGTTAAGCTGAGAGTGAAGAAATGATTTCTGCACTTAGTTTATCTACTAGTCCCTGCATAGTTGTTTATAGCAGACTGAACAAGATAGTAAGCAAGAGATCAATTTTAGAAAGTACAATATTCAATGTATATAGAACAACCTTCTGTGGACTCTGTGCTTCTTTAATTGGAAGTTAGGCTGAGATACAGAGTTATATATGGTTTAAAAGTCTGCATCAGGCCCCTCCTTCCTCTCAGTAAGAGGACTGAAAGACCCTGAATGGGAAGTATACTAAGTTCTGGAGGTCACAAAGGACCTCAGTCCCCCAGAAAAATCAAGCAGGTGATGTTCTTGTGGTGTGCAGGTGAGGGTGGGCAGTCTTTGATGTTAGAACTTGCAGAAGAAAGTCAGAGCATGCGGATTAGGGCTTTAGAATTGACAGACCTGGCTGTATAAGGCAGTCCCAAAGATGAGCTCTGAACTTTTATCTGGGCTCAGCATCTACTTTCTCAACCCTGGGGGATTAATTTAAAAGACTTGAAATAGTGCAGGCAAGTTTCATTTGAAAACATTGAGCTTCTCTGAAACAAAAGTTCTCAGGGAGAGGGAGCTTGGGAGTGCACTGCCAACCACATTGCTCTCCTGGTCTTTAGGGCTTTCTGCAGCTATGTCCTTAGCAGGTATACGCAACGTCAGCTCATAGATGGCACCCTTTCTTTACCAGCCTCTGGTTCCTTAGGACTACCTTTCTTTGTCACCAGCAATTTTACTAGTACATGTGTAGGGGAGTGAGGGCACATCTCTGTCCCTTTAACCATACTGCTTCTGTTCTACAAAACGCTAGCCAGTGCTGTTAAAATGTGTAATAAGGACTAATGCCACCTAGAAGCCTTGGAATCAATCCTCAGTTGATATAAGCCCTACACCCTGGGGTAATTACATAAGAAAACTAGAATCACAAGAGGCTGGGGAAAAAATGATCATATCAACTTTCAGTAATTTATCATACCATGTATACTAGGAACTTAATCACGTTGGATGGCTGACTCACCTCACAGCTTGGCACAGTTGGCATTAACTATTCCTTACAGTAAGATGATGAGACAAAAATACAGTTCAATTTCATTACCGGGTCAAAGTTACATAGCTAGAAAGTTTCAGAACTCCAAAAAGATCCTCAACTTATTTTAATTCCAATAATAACTATACCAACATTAATAACAATATAACAATAAGTGGAAGGAAATATCTATTGAACACTTTATATTAATTTAGATACTTTACTAGCCTCCTCCATGAATCATCTAATTTGCAAAAATCACCTTAAGGTATATACTATTATCATCATCATTTTAAAAGAAGAAATGGAAGCCTTATTGAATTAAATAACAATTATCAGACTTTTACAAGCAGTAAATAACTAAGGGCATATTCAGATCCATACAGTCTAATTTCAGAGCTTACATCCTTAACCAAGAAACCATGTATTATTTTTTTCTCTGCATAGATACAGGGCAACCCACAATGTTATACTTAAATGTTATCTTATACTTAAATTCTATCTTTATTCTAATTTTGTGTCAAAGGATTCAGTAAAGGCTGGTGGCAAGAAAAGAGTAGACTTGCCCAAGTTCAAAATAGTTGGTAACTGATGAACCAAAACTACAGCCCAAGTTTTGTGACACCAATCTAGAATTATTTATTTGCTACCATATCAGTAGCATAGAAGAAAATCAAAAATACTCAGTGCACAATTTTATTTGATTTAATTTTTTCAAGCTTATGGAACAAATAAGTTTCTCTTATTTGAATGTCGTTCCAAGAGACAAAAGAATACAAATTGCTTTAAAATACTTTTCTCTGTGTATGAAACTCATCATTTTCTCATATTTTTCTACATTTCATAAGCACATGGAGAAAAATTGCAGCCTGAACCTAAACAATTTCTATTTTTTATCTCTTCATGCTTATATCGAAAATGCTTGTTCACTGCCCTTTTATTTCTTTCTTTTTTTTTTTTTTTTTTTAATAAGAGTAACAATTTGTCATATCTGTTTGGGCCTGAAAGGCAAGAGGAAAGATTATTTAATCAGCACTTTAGTGTGAAAGATGTCTTAGGCAGCCTTCAATTTATACTATGCAGGCTAGTCACAGTCTGTTCAACCTGGACAGAGGTTTCATGTGAGCAGAAAATTATGAAATCTTTGATTTGAGTCATATATATCCAGTAGATAAAGGAAATAAACATGGCGTTATTGGGCAGCTATCATATTTCGGGACCCGGACAGTCAGAATTTACTGGTTTCAATTTTACTTATGCTTCAATGCTGGTGTTGAACCACCTCGGTAGGTTTGCTTAGGGGTAGAAATGTAAAGGCCTGAAATAGGGGTGGCTGGGGTGGAGTGGAGGGAATGGCAGCTTTGAAACCCGGAGACTCAGACTCTATTTTCAACACTTCTACTTACTAACTCTGTGACAACCAGGAAATCTTTTAATTTGTCTTATTCTTAGTTCTTTCTCTTGTGAATGTACATGTTTTTGGTCTGTGTTGCTGCATGACTACAGTGGCCAGAGAGGGTGCGAACGCCACACTAACGATGCCTCTTCCCAGGAGGTGGATGCTCACCGTGCTTCTTTATTTCCAGTGTTTATCCTCATCAAATATTTTCCTCTTTTCTATCAAACAGTTGTAGGCAACTTATCTTTCATAACTTACAGAACTGAGTCCATATAAAATCACATTTGCATTTATCACATTTTCTAGACCAATTTCTTATCCCGGAGGTATGTTGTGTTAAAAAACAAAACAAGAGAATGTGCTATAATTTTATAATAAGAAAGGATATATGCTATTGCCCCTCCTGTTAATCTCTCTTTAAAACATCTCTGGTAAAGTCTTAAATAAATTAAGATATTTCATGTGAAAGGACAGTGGAAAGTAGTGGGCACATGGCCAGTTTTCACTATTTTACACCTAAATTAATGAACGGCGTGCCCTCTCTCCTCACCTGTAAATTATGGTGAAATGTCAGCACTAATATGGAATGGAAATCCTAACCAGAAGTTTCCTTTATGTGTCCACTTTTAGTGAGAGGCAATTCAAAGTAGCCTCAAAAATAAATGTTTATTTGTTTTAGATGTCACAACAGTTTCTCAGGGATTCCAAAATATTTATTAATAATAAATCCAGCTGTAATGATCAGATTTCTTAACAAGATAAGGAACAGTTAAATCATCTTGCAATTGTTTTCAAATAATAGGGTAGAGTATACAAAAATAATCTGCTTGGGCAATCAGAACCTCATACTCCATAAGAGGATGGTCCATCAAGCTGTACTTTTAGCCATAGTGACAGAGTACATTAAATGTGGAGAATGCATGTCTGTGTAAGGCTTTCAGGGGCCTATTCATTCAGTGAATATTTACAGGCATGTAGGGTATGCCAGACACTATTCTAGATATTGGGGTTATAGCAGAGAAGAAAACAGACAAAAATATATTATTGTGTAGAACTTATATTCTAAAAGGGTAGAGAGTAAATAAGGTATGTTACTTTATACAGTACGACCTCCATAAGAGGTCCACGCAAGAGACTATAACCAACTGGTCACACAAGGAAGTGGTCAATGTGAGGAATTTGGGCTTAGTACTCATAGTGCATGTCTGGTCTATAAAAATTAGGTCAACTTAAGGAAATGGTCAATATAGGGCAGTGGTCAATTGTGGAGGCTGAGAACATCGTATCTTGTCATAACAAGAAAAAACAGTGTGACATATGGAAGTGTTAACCTTTTTAAGTGAACACTTTTAAGTAGTAGACAAAATATCACTGAGAAAGGGCCTTTTAAATCAATAACTGAAGGAAGTAAGGATTGGGCCTTGAGAACATATGGAAGAAGACTGCTTTAGGCAGAGGCACTAGGAGGCATAAGGGCTTGAAGAGGATGGAGCCAGGTGTGGATGCTGTAAGCTGATGGCAGGAGAACAGAGCTGGGTGATGAGTGGAGAAGTGCATGGAGAGGACTTCATAGGGCATAGCAAGGACACTTTGTAGGACATGGCAGGGACATCAGTCTTTTCTCTTACAGTAGCAGCTAATTTCTAAAGGGATTTGAATAGGTGAAAGAGGGGCCCAGATGTGCTTTAGGGCCAGTAAGAAGGCATTTATTGCTCTGTGATGAGTCTTGTAATTGTGCTGCTATTCTGCATCTGCTACTTCACTTTCAAAAGGAAAAAATATGAAAACAAAGAAAAGAGAAGCTGTGTTACCCTGATGGAGGATCTTTATGTAACTGTGGTGGGTGGCTGCTGGGTCTCGTCCATCACGAACTGAGAGCTCATCTCTTCTCCCAGAGGCCTGCCTATTTCTTTCTATTAATTTTGAAGGCTGCCATTTCTATCATCATCATCCTCATTAAATTATTTTATTTCAGCCTTGAGATCATTTGGGAGATAGTAGAGTGTGCCAAATAATGAGGTTGAAATTCTCTAACTAGAAAACACAACCATAATATATTTATTTCTCTTCAAATGATAAACAATCTTAGATATCTGGAAGTAACAACAACAAAAAAAAATAGTAGATACATCTGCTTCAGTATGTTTGCTGTGAATCTAATCTCTGATCTGCTCAGAATTTTTTTTTTTTTTTTTTTTTTTTTTTTGTGTGTGTGTGTGGTCTGATAATTAAGTTCACAAACTTGCCAACATGCACTTACATTGGCAGCACCGTACAAACAGCTTAGTGAGGTTCCATAATTTTGGTGTATTCCAGTGTCTCGAAACTGTGTTGGTGTTGACATGTGCCAGTGTTTTGCTGAGTGGTGATCATTACTGTTGCATGTTTTTGTGTATTGTTGTGAGAATATTGTTACTTAAATTAGAGCAATGAACAAACATTACATTTCTGGTAAACTTGGCAAAAGTGGAAGTGAAATTAGAGACATGTTAGTACAAGTTTATGGGATTAATGCCCTGAAGAAAACAGCAGTGAACAAATGGATTAAACATTTTTCTGAGGGGACAAAAAATATCACTGGTGAAGGCAGCCATTAACAGAACTGACACAAACATTGCAAAAATGTGTTGAATGGTGCGTTAAAGTCATTGGCTGACTGTGAGAAGTATAGCCAACCAACTAAACACGGATAGAGAAACAGTTAGAAAAATCTTCTTTGGCACTACTGTGAAAGGAATACAGTCCTTGACTGTTTGCTCGGCTTGGTTGTTGTTGGTATATACAAAGGCTACAGATTTGTGGGTGTTGATTCTGTAGCCTGAGACATTGCTGTATTCCTTAATCACTTCTAAAAGTTTTGTAGTAGAATCCCTAGTGTTTTCCAGATATACGATCATGTCGTCTGCGAAGAGTGAAAGTTTGATCTCTTCTGACACTATGTTGATACCCTTGATGGCCTTTTCTTCCCTAATTGCAATGGCTAAAACTTCCATTACAATGTTAAACAGCAATGGAGACAATGGGCAACCTTACCTGGTTCCTGATCTAAGTGGAAATGATTTCGATTTAACTCCATTCAATACGATATTGGCTGTGGGTTTGCTGTAGATGGCCTCTATTGTTTCAGAAATGTCCCTTCTATACCAATTTTCTTAAGTGTTCTGATCATGAAGGGATGCTGGATGTTATC
>CAUYPK010082292.1:0-32585 GCA_963574355.1 Loris lydekkerianus
AGCAGTGGAGACCATCCTTGCGCATTACTGAGTGGTACTGAACACCATCAGAGAGCAGTGGAGACCATCCTTGCTCATTACTGAGTGGTACTGAACAGCATCGGAGAGCAGTGGAGACCATCCGTGTGCATTACTGAGTGGTACTGAACGCCATCGGAGAGCAGTGGAGACCATCCTTGCGCATTACTGAGTGGTACTGAACGCCATCAGAGAGCAGTGGAGACCATCCGTGCGCATTACTGAGTGGTACTGAACACCATCAGAGAGCAGTGGGGACCATCCTTGCGCATTACTGAGTGGTACTGAACGCCATCAGAGAGCAGTGGAGACCATCCTTGCACATTACTGAGTGGTACTGAACACCATCAGAGAGCAGTGGGGACCATCCTTGGGCATTACTGTGTGGTACTGAATGCCATCAGAGAGCAGTGGAGACCATCCTTGGGCATTACTGAGTGGTACTGAACACCATCAGAGAGCAGTGGGGACCATCCTTGCGCATTACTGAGTGGTACTGAACACCATCAGAGAGCAGTGGAGACCATCCTTGCGCATTACTGAGTGGTACTGAACAGCATCGGAGAGCAGTGGGGACCATCCTTGCGCATTACTGAGTGGTACTGAATGCCATTGGAGCGCAGTGGGGATCATGATTGCTCATTACTGTGTGGTACTGAACACCATCGGAGAGCAGTGGGGACCATCCAGAGCCTGTGGGGATGGGCTGCCTCCTCGTCTGTGATATCAGGGTCCCACACAGACGAACGTGGACATCAAGTGGCCTCACAGCATGGGGGACTCCTGGGCTCTGATGTCCTTGACATTTACACCGAGAACCAGCTCCTTCTTGGAACTCAAGATGCAGAGACCTGACGCTGCTCACAACGCCCCTCGCACTATCTGTTCACACTTCACCCTATAAAGATGCAGCTCAGCCCAGGACCCCCTCCTTGGATCCCCACCAGCCCCCCAGCACGGCATGGTCTTCGTGTGCATGTGTGTGTCTGTGTGTGCTTCATGAGCACAGCTATACTCAAAGACATTGTAGACGATGCGCAATGAGCAATTTTATATTTAAACTTAAAAATCCAAATAGAAAACTTAAGTATAAACATAAATTTATTCATTGAATCAATATAGACCTTACAGTTAAATTAAAAAGCTTTTGCACAGCTAAGGAAACAACCTACAAAGCAAATAGACAACCTAAAAATGGAATAAGATATTTATAAGCCATATATCAACAGATAACCTGAATCTACAAGGAAATCAGCAAGAAATAACCCAACAGCCCCATTAAAAAGTTGGCAAAAGACATAAACCAGAACTTTTCAAAAAAAGCTAGACAAATGGCCAAAAAAAAAAAAAAAAAAACGAAAATAAGTCCAACATCACTAATCATCAGGGAGCTGCAAATCAAAACCACAATGAGGCATCACCTTATCCCTGTTAAAGGGCTTTTATTAAAGAGTCCAAAAACAATAGATGGCTGGCATGAACACAGAGAGAAAGGAACACTTAGACACTTAGGTGGGACTGCAAACTAGTACAGCTTCTGTGGAAAACAGCATGGAGGTTCCTGAAAGTACCTAAAATAGACCTCCCATTTGAGCCCACAATCCCACCAGTGGGTATTTACCCAGAGGAAGAGAAGTTATTTTAGCAAAAGTACACCTGCGCTCAAATGTTTATTGTAGCACAATTCACAATTGCAAAGATGTGCAATCAGCCCAGGTGCCCATGAATTCATGAGCCAATTAACACCATGTGGTTTATGTGTACCACAGAACATTACACAGCCATGACAAGGGGGTGAGACTCAGCAGAAATGCAGCAGGGGGTGGGGGAGGAGCAGGGCTGAGAATCTACCTAGCGGCTACAGTGAACACTGTCTGGGTGACAGCCACACTAACACCCCTGACTCAAGCATTACTAATTGATACATGTCAACAAACATATGTGTACCCTATAATATTTTGAAATAAAAATTCTAATTGTGAAACTACATGTTTACTTGAGGGTAATAAAATTTTCATACTTCAGAGAACTGAGTAGCTAAATTGCCAACAGTTCTGGTTGACGTGCCAACAGCTCACCATTTTGGTGATGAGTCTGTAGTATCTGGTTCTGTCATGAACTACAGGTAACTGCTTCATGGCACAGGTGTATCTGCCTATGGACATTTCTGCAATACCCCGGCCTCATCCCAGTCCTGGGGCCTCTATCCCCTCGTCTCCTGCTGAACCCAAGTCCTGTTCTCAGATCCCAGGGTGCGGCTCCTTCCTATGAGGACACCACACTGGTCAATCCAATGTGGGCAGCACAGTACCTTATGCAAGGGCCACACCAGCCTCATTTCACACAGGGGAAGGGCCTTCAAATTAGGAAGCCGATTCTATATCCACAGTTGGGCACGGGGATGAAGATTCAGAAGCACAGCTTAAAACTTGGGTTCAGAAACATTAGGGCTTCTTTGAATGAGGATCTCAGAGTCACATGCAGACAGAGGCTCCCAGTTTACACCTGAGCCTTGGGGAGAAGTCACTCAGCCATGTTTACTGACTTTTTCAGGTAAATGAGCAAATTTAAAATGAATTATGGGAGTGCAGGGAATAACTGGGAGAATAGCGCTCAACATGTAGGCCTCAGCTGCACCCTAGAGACGCATTTTAGGCTGGACCTGGGTAAGGACCCAAGCGCAGGGAACAGCGCAGGCTCCAGGGTCTAACAAGGAAGTCACACCAGTCACCAAGTGCCTATGACCTCCAGAAACAACATGGGGCTGTCACAGGGCTGCGTAGGGCAGGGCACCTGGAAAGGGCCTCCCCAGCTCAGTTCAGCCACATCACCAAGGAGTTCTGCCCAGAGTCACCTGCCAGGTTCCCTGCCAGAAAGAAAGGGCTGGTTATCCACCACAGGGAGAACACGCAGAAAGTGCACCCCCCTTCCCAGAGATTTTAAATTCTTTGTAAGAATATTCTGGTAGTAAGAACATTTAACACAATCCACAATCTTTTAGGAGAGGGTTTAGAATCAAGTTATCAAAAATAATCGTCAGTTGAGTACATTTATTCACAGTTTTATTTACGCACGCCCTTCAGATGTGAAAGAAGATCAAATGAGAACATGAGTGTGGACGTGGCTGCCTGATGTGTCTCTGCCATGAAAACATCTGTCTCCTCTCCTTTACACCACAGGAAGCTTGGCAGTAACTCAGTTTCTGTGGCAACACTGCGGGGCTCCAACCCCAAATCCAACACTTGTCAGTAAACCCAGTGTCCATGGCATAGCTCGCTTGATTTAAGCCATAATCAAATGATGTTAGGACTTAGTGCAAAGGGGCTTACAGGTGCGGGGATTGCAGGGGCACTCTGCCTAGCTGAGCCCTGTGCAGTGAGTACTGGGTGGTGTCCGCAGCTCGGAGCGTCCGAAACATGAGATAACTCGTGAGAAGCCCATAAGGAAACCTTCTCAGCTCTTTTCAGGCTGTTTTTCCAACAGTTACTGGCTTGTGGACGTTGCCAGGATTCCAGGATCCTGGGGATCCACAGAAGGCCGTGCAGCAAACACCCCTCTGGGGCAGGCTGACAACGTCCATGGCAGTGCCTTGGACGCCCGGTCCTGCTCGTCTTCCCCGGTGCAGGCTGGGCAAATGAGGCCTGGGCTGCCTGTTTGGGGTCTCCAAGGCCTCTGAGACCACCCACACAAATATTGCAGCTCTGCTCTAAAACAGAACCAGCTCAGCCACTCAGATGCCCATCTCTAGGACTTGAATTTCAAAACTTTGGGCAGATCAGCAATGAATGTTAAAGGACATCACTACATTTATTTTGAGGAAAATTCAATCATTATTTATTCAAATACTTAGATACCTTTAGATGCAGTAAATTTATAGTGCTGTTTTATTTAAAAAAAAACTTACAATTAAATGCAATGTGGTATCTTACGTTACAACTTCAGGCAGAAAAAGTGCATTAGTGGAAACACTGGTAGAGTCTGAGTGAAGCGTGTGTTTAAGGTTTCAGTGGCCTGATGTGCCTGCATGTGAGATGTGCATGGCGGGGACCTGAGTGAGGGGTGCTAGAAACTCCCTGGGAGTATGCACAACTTTTCTGTGAATCTAATATTATTCCCAAATAGAAAGCTCACTTAAAACTATGCTGATCAATGAAAAGAAAACATGCAGTGTATTCTTGTCTTGAATGTGTGTTTTTATTTACTTTTATTGGAATAAAATTCCATCAACAGTTTATGTAACTTGTATCCAAACTTTTTAGGTATCTGAAGCTATGAGGTTTGTTTTTCGTTTGTGGTTCTGATTGTCAGACTCCCCCAGAAAGTAAAATTGCCTTGATTGATAAACTTCTAGGCAGGTAACTCATGTTCCATATGGTCAGTGTTGGGATAATGCTGTGGGTGGGAATTGGAAAATGAACTCAGAACTAGTGCACTCAACATTAAACTTATATTTTTGGCCCCCTAAAAAAGGCTGTTTAATAAAAAACAGCCTTAGAATATATGAGGGAAAGAACATCTTTTTATTTTTTTATTTTTTTTATTTAATTTTTAATTAAAATTATGTATACATTTATGGGGTCAATGTGATGATTTGATACACAGTGTGTAATGCTTAAATCAAACAGATTAACATATTCATCACCTCACTTATTTTTTGTGGTAAGACATTTAAATTTTACTCTTAGTTATTTTGAAATATAGCCTTGCATTGTGCACATTAGGTGAAATACCACCAAATGTTCTCCCTCTTCCCACCAATCACCCTCCCCCTTCACTCCCCTCCACACCCTTTCCCCTTGCTAGACTATATTTGTGTTAAGAACATCTTTTTAAATATCATTACTTGTTCCTTAAATTAGAAATGTCTGAAGAGGAGGCTGTGCTTTGACTATTTTGGATTCTTCAGCCATAAAGTTGATGCTCTTAAGACATGGAGCTGTTTCATTCCCATCCTCCGAACAGGAGAACTCTATAATATCTTAATGACTATTTAACGAAGAAAAGTGGATTAATTGGTACATTTGGAGTATGAAATAGGCAGTCAATCCGCAAGCAGGATCCTTTCCTACCTGGCAGGTGGAGAGAATGCCATGGCCACACCTGGGCCCCTGCCTCTTCCAAATTCGGTTCCACTGCGGTTTCTCTCCTAGGAAGACCCCGACCAGAGCCCCTGACTGGAACCTCAGAGCTCCTTACCGGAGGAGTGCCGAAAACGTAGGCCGACGAGCCCTTCAGGGCCAGGAACTTGGATCTGAAGGTTTGGGAGGAGTCGGCTCCCTGGAGTCTCTCGTTTACCCACCCCATATGTACAACCTGCAGAGGGAAACCTTTGAAAATTAAAAACCAGGGCTTAATACGGTGCAGAGACACAGGAGCAGAGAGTTCATACACTGAGCAGGCTGCACCCCACCCACCAGCACACTCAGCTCAG
This sequence comes from Loris lydekkerianus, assembly GCA_963574355.1. NCBI lineage: Eukaryota > Metazoa > Chordata > Mammalia > Primates > Lorisidae > Loris > Loris lydekkerianus. Next base: position 5,450 of record CAUYPK010082292.1, read on the forward strand.
GGGCCTAGGGAGACATAGGGACATCTAGATCAACCTCCCACATTGTTTCCAATCAAGTAGACACAGTGGGAATGTCTGACATCTTGAGTTAAAAACCCAGAGTTCCAAGTCAGACCAGGCTCTGAGTACAAGCCGCTTTCTAAATGGTTTCCTTTCCAGGGAGGCCAGACCTCTCAGCTGCATTGGGGGGGGAGTGGTGGTGTTTGCTACAAGCAGTTTTTACAAACATAGCACCAATTCCATCCTATTAGGGTCAGTATTTCATATTTTTCTATAAGGCTGTGATTAATATAATTTCCACTTCTACAGTGAATGTGTAAGTTGTCACATGTGGAAATAGGATTGTTTTTCTTTATAGTTCAACTTCCTAACAACAATGAAAATACAAAAAGATTCTTACAACTAGTATGAAATATTTTATCTCGTGAAATAAAATGCAATCTTTAACAATCTGAATATAATTCCAATACTTAGAAATAGTAATATAATTTAAGAATTCAGTACATGAATACAAACTAATATTGAAGAAAAATCTCTAACTTACTTAAAGTTCTAATGAAACATATATTTTAGAGTAATTTCATTGGAATTTTCTCATTTTTTCATTTTTCTATTTCAAGGAAAACCAATTAATCAACATGTTCTTGTGCAGTGAAAATTTAAAACAATATGAAATTAAAACAGAATTAAAATAAGGTCTTATGTGGTCTCATCCCAGTCACCCTCTCAAATAACACTGACCTATGAGCTATTTCAGGGCAGGACTAGCCATGCTCAGGACGTTCCCAGGCACCTGCTCTATGCCCCCGGTGGGAGCTGCCTGAGCGCTCTGACCCCACCAGCATGGGTGCAAGTGGGGCATCTCCTAACTCAACTTTGTACTTGATAAACCACCCGCAGTTCTCACTCGTATGCCTGACCAAAGAATTCCCAGCTGGTGAACAAAGTAGATGAAACTAGCAGATAGGGAACTTCAGGGAAGGCTGTCCTGCAGAGCGTGGTCACTAGGGCGGGACAGTCCATACAACCACAGTTTTGAGTGTTGGTTAAAAACCATCTGACACATTCAAGGTTGTAATTATGTCTTGCCAGGCTGTTCTACATATACAGAGATTTTTAAAGAAACCCAAATATTTGACTTGTAAGTTCTTAATGGGTTTACCTTGGGTCCTATGAAGCCTTAGATATCACATTGATACCTAAGAATGGTGTCAATGTGATATGATGTTAATATTACAATAACATAGGAAAATTTTATTTTGGATGTAATACTGGACACATTTAACCCTGCTGAGCCTCCTTTTTTCATCACAAAATGGGACTTCTTTCATCTGTCTTGCATAATGAGTGTGAGAACTTTATAGAGTACCATAGGAAGCCCCCCCTTCCCCACAGTGCTAGCAATCAAAGGGAAAGCTACACATTGATCAGAAGGCACCAGCACCCCACAAAACCACTAAAATAGAACTTCCTTGAACGTCTTCTGGACCAATATGGCTTGAAATATACAGATTATGTAAAAACATCTAATTGATAGACCTTCTGTTTGTTTGGTTAGTTTATGTAGATGTATTTTTATTGGTTATACTACTATCATTAATACTGATGTAAAGTGTGAGATGGTTGAAGTTCCATTTTTTAAAACAATGCATTTTAGAGCTAATTTAGCAGAAGCTTGATATTTCTAAAATAAACTTGAATACCAGGCATGTTTACTTAGTTCCTAACTCACTCCTACATGATTTGTATAGTTTAAGATAGGATTTAAGTACAGTTACAAAAAGCAGTGAACGTCAAACCTAGTGACTTTTACACAATGAGGTAAAGAATATTATTCTGACAGCTTGTTCAGAAAGAAATACACCTGCATTCCATGAAGCTGGGCACAGGGAATTAACTGGGTTTGCTAGTTAGCTTACCTCGGCACCAGAGCATATCAACAAAACCCGTTAAGAGGCACTGAATACTGGGTGAAGTTTTACAGACAGTAAACCACAGTAGTGGTAATGAGGGCGCCAGTGAGAACCTTTCTGAGCCATTGGAGGCCTGTGTGTGCCCAGGTACAGGTGTGTCTGCTGTACTCAGGGGGGCCCAGCAGAAGACCCTTCTTTCATTGATTACCATCGGATTGTGGAGACAGAATCCGTGTGCTTGCTGCCGAGGCTGCTGTGTTGGAACTTAGTTTAAGACGGGGCTGCGACAGTCACAGACACAGGGCGAGTACGGGTTCTTCCTCTGGCATGGCAGCAAGTGCCCCTTCAGCAGATCTTAGGGGCCTAACTCCAGCTCAGCACGCGTGAGCCTGGGTGCACAGGGGCTGCCGGGTGAGGAGCTGGGCAGGAGCGGGGTCAGGCTTCCCCTTCCACTCTGCCTGTCCTGTCCTCAGGGCTGGCAAAGCGTTTTGTCTGCCATTTTTCTTTCTGGTCAGTACCGTGCATGTCACTTGGTTCAATAAGAATTACATGTGGAAGAGTGAACGAGACCTACTTCACTGCCCAAAATGGCCATAATACAGGTTGTTAATAATCCGAACTAGCTGTCAGCTGGAGGTGAACTTAATTAAATCCCACATGAAATTGAATTCTACCTAGGGCAATTAGCAAAGAAACGCATTATAGCTTTGCTATGGTGGAAATACTGGCTGCTTTAGGAATTCCTTTGAGACATACCCAGTTCGTAAATAATTTTAAAGGAAGCTAATTTTATCTTTTACATTATGAATTTTCTAATGGCTTACGACATGCTCTAAAAGTGAAAATCCACTCTGAGGAACACCTTCCTGATTGCATCCCCAGAACTAAATGAAGAGAACATAATCATTATGATAAAGACAGATACTTTCATTTATTTTTCTGATGTCATTTCTGTAGGAAATTAGTTTTCTTTTCTTCTGAATCAGTCAAGATAATCAGTAGAGTGTCCATCAGATGATAGCTAGACATCTGGTCTTTTCCCATATCCAGAAAAAGCAAGAATTGCCTGTGTTATTTGAGGTTTTCTCTTTTGATTTGGTTATTAAAGCATCAATATCTCCCTAAATTAAAATCTGGGTTATTTGAGAAGAAATTTATCACGGAAACCCCCAGAGGCACTTGCTGTTGTAGCAGGACCTTCGGCTTTGCCTGGGACAACCCCAGATCACACCTGTTGTCTGTCCTGCTGTCACCCCCGTGGGTCTTTGTCCCCGACAATGTGCTCTAGTTACAGTCCCTACGGGGGGTCGAGAGTCTGCAGGCTACGCCTCCTGCATCACTCTTCTGTTCCTTCTCATTCCTGATGGCCAGTTTCAGCGGTTGTCAAACACCTTCTCTTCTTGTGTATTTATATATTAGTTCTTCATTATGTACCAAAATCAAGAATTCATTGTTAAGAGTGAGAAAGAGAATGTTCTGTTTTTAAAGGGCCCAGTGTCATAAGTCTAAACTGAAACACTTCTGAAGTATGCAGTTTGGGATAAATGAGAAATAATCCTCTACCAAAAACACATTAGGTCGCCACAAGGCTCACTCTTTACTCTTCCTCCGGAGTGAAGTTCAACACTGATATTTATTTTCAAAAATATGAATCCAAGCCCTGGAGTAAATCCAAAGTTGTGTAGAAATTCTGACATAAATGAAGACCTTAGATTGAACAGCTCAGGCTCAGGTGGGGAGTTTGAAAATCCTAACACCAGAGAAGGGCTTTGTTGTGATTACAGCCCAGGTGTTCTTGTCATACGAAGCCATCAAGACTGATGTCACACAAACCGGGTGTAGTGGGCAATAGAATCTCACGACCAGAGAGCCGGAGGGAGGCTCACAGCTGCCTGGGGTCTTGGAGGAGCCGAGCTCCCTGGAGAGCCCCGTTGCCCTAAGCCCTGTCCCTTCACTCTCTGGTGACGAGAAGCCCGAGTAAGTTTCTAAGCAAACCCGGACACACCTTGACCTCCAGAGACCTGCTCTCTCCAGGAAGAGGAAGTCCCAGTGCATCTGCAACAACCCGTGTTCTTCGAAAAACCAAAAAGCTTGAGGCCTATAAACATGCCACTGTTTAATGGGCACCATCTGTTTTCAGGGTCACACAAGGTGGGCAGGAGAAGCTGCCTCCCTTGGGGACAAACTGAGAAATAGGAATAAAAAGCTGAGAAGCTGAGAAACAACAGCAAACACCCAGGTGCCTCCTAACGTCTGAGAAGAGCCTAACTGACCACAAGAACAATCTCATGAGACATTGTGCTAATAAAAATCCAATTCCAAAATGCTAAATTATTCATGGAGACAACAGCCATCAATTTGATACGTTGTGGCATCAGCCTTGATAAATAAACGGAAAGAAAATCACGTCTGGGCACCTTGGAGAGGTGTGCATGCAGTGGAGAGGCTTCAAGAGCACAGAGCATGGCAGGAAAGTAACATTTTATGCAGAAAATATGTAATGAAATGATATTTTAAATATAAAAATATAAGCTGTGTCTCATAGTAATTTAAACACATTTACAGAAATATCACTCACAAAAGAGCTAATTGCTCATTTAGCTGAGTATAAAACATAAATAGTTGATGTTAAATTTAGAAAAATTAAAAAAAAGTAAAGTCACATTTAGAAGAACTATTCTTAATCTATTCTAATTTTAAAATGTCGATTAGAGGAGTTTAATTTAAAAAAAACCTAATTTCCTGTCTTTTTCAGTAAATGTTTGATTGGTAGGGACCTACTCTTCTGAGTGCCTTCTGTCTTGAATTCAAATATTATTTCTGAGCACTCTTTAAAGAGTACTTATAAGCACTATTTAAAGCAAACTAAACACATTTTCCTCAGTTCTCTCGAGGCTACAATGTGTGCTCCCTTAAACCTGTAAAATAAATGATTATAAGAGCAAATGTAAATAGAAAGTCTACACTTATATTGCAGCTTAAACTTTAATGTTATTAAAAAGCAAACAGAAGTGGCATAATATGATGGGTTGAATCATATTATGATTTGAACAGTCTTAGCATCACAGACAGCTCCTATGTGGACATGGGACGTGAGTGCCCTGGGGCCAGAGACCAGCCGGGTCACCAGCTGATGGTGATGGACGGGGAGGTCCTTCCTCCCGAGCGCAGGACCAGGCAACGCTGGCCGTCAGTGAACACCCTGCCCGGATTTGGAGCTGGCAGGGTCCTGCCCAGCTGCAATAACCTCTGTTGGGTCAAAGGCCTCGTAAAAATGAAGCTTCCCAGTTAAAGCTTTCCTCTAAGAAAATGACTCAGAAATGCTTGAGATTTCACAGTATGCAGGTGTGTCTATATCCTAACTCTCCTCAGCTAAGACAATCACAGCCAGCTCAGTGTTCAGGTCACGTCTCCTGACCCCACAGCCAGTAGATAAATTGTCCACCCCACATATGGCAAGCACAGGGGGTCAGCAGGAGGAGTACTTCTGTGAGGTTGACGCGGGTACAGTGGCCCCAGCTGCAGTCTCTGGATTGTGTGCTAACGCTTGCCTACCAAAATTTCCAAATCAAATTTCAAACAAAGAAAGAGGTTGTTTTGGATACTTGTTGTATTATAAAGCTAAAAACACGAGTCCTACCTGGTCGCCCGGAGAGCAGCACTTATTTGCCATTTTCATCTGCAGAGAGAGGGCAGTGAGGAATCAGTGTGACAAGAATATTAATACCGTAATTTTTCATCCTGTCTAATTGACAGCTGAAATTCATTAGCCCCACACACTGTCCTTGGAAACAAATATGTTGCATTTCTTATCTGAAAACCAAGCTGGAACAATTCTCATAATTGGAAAAAACCTGTATTAGCTAGCATCTGCTGGTTACTCTGTTTCAAGTACTGGCATGTTATGGAAGTGAGGCTGACAGCAGGTGCTTAAATTCCAACACCGAAAAAACGTGGTGTTCCTTCTCACCCTGTTTCCCCTTATAACTTTTATTTTTTAAATTTTCTATTTACTTTAAACATTGAACACGTCACTTGAGAAGACAGAATATCTTTTCTTTTCCAGATGACTGCAGTAAAAATTTGACAGTGTTTTTGCTTATTACGTCTTTTGTAAATTTCCATAATGTTTGCGGGGAATTATATTCTTAATCCAATTAGGTTTCCAGAAATAAAAATATGCATTACATCATTACATTTGGGAAACACTTATGGAAACACTATGCTCACGTTCTGAAGCGTCAGGTTGCTGATGTTCGCAGAGACCATTTGAAGCCAGTCGGCGCTGTCCTGAGCTGTGCAAAACTGCAGGGTTCCCGTGCGGGCCCCGTCCAGGGCCAGCACCTCGAAGGCATTCAACCTATGGGCAGAGGAGAGAGAGACGCTGCCCAGGGCACCCGGCACCTGAGTCCTGCAGCCCACGTGCACTTCTGAGTGTGGCCTGTCAGTCATTGGGGGGGTTTGGGGGGACCACGGCCACTGTGGTCACTCCCCTGCTAAACAGGTGTCCTGGAACGAAGACCAAGACCTTGAATTCAATAAATATATGAAAAGCAATTCATATGAGAGAGAACACTTGCTTTGGAAGTTTGGAGTTATTGTTTTACAGGATGTCTAGTAGTAATTCTTTTGAGGACCACTTATTATGGAGCATCTAAAATCCTGGGTAGAGGTGAGGACACAGACCACAGCCCTCCCACACTTGGGGGGCTCTGCCATCACAGCCACTTTTCTCATCCACAGGGTTTGGGGGGCCGGGGTCTCCTTCCTTCTCCCATGACAAACCCAACCATAGAAAATCACTAACAGCAAACTGTCACCAACTCAGGGGTTCTTCTTCCCTGCCTGCCATAAAGGTCTTTGAAAAGATACTTTACCTATAACTGTTTATAAAAGAGAAATGTCATTTACGCCACGGTGTATTTTTTAAGAAAATAATGCATATTAATCAATGTAACCTAAATCTCTACAGTTGTAAGCAGATAATTGAAAGGTAAAAGACATAACAAAACAAACGTAATTTTAAAAACCAAGTCCTCACTACATTATGCTTTAATAATCTTTCAGATGACCACTTATAGCTGCTTCATCAATCAAGGGGAAGATTTAGGAAAAAGAGAGAGACATTATTCCTGCTGGTTTTGAGCCAAATCTGTCAGACTACAGACTCCTGCTATTAAACCATCACTCTCTTTTTAAAAGCAGATTCCCGAGGAGGGGTCACTTCCCTCTGAATGTATGAACATAGCCGACTTCTTACCTAGTAGAATATAAAAGGTGCCGGTGGGATAACTTTTGATCATAGGGGACAAAGCTGCAGGTGGAAGTGACTGTGTGAGGCCAAAGGATCCCAGGAAGGCAGAGAAAGTGTCCTCTATGTGGGGGAGGGGCACGGGCCCTGGCCCCTCCTGCCGCCCCAGCCCTTCCTCCGCATTCATCCACCCTGCCCTCCTGGCGAGCACCTGTTCCTTCTGCAAGATCTCCAACACCAGGGTCACCATTCCCTGCCAGGGCTTCTGCAGTCCCTGTGTCTCTACTGTCCAGAATTTACCTGTGCACTTTAAAAATGCTGGGGAATTTTTAGGCACATTATGTGATATTCCACACAAATGATGTGCTTACTAAATATTGAGAGACCTATACATGTATCTGCATTGCTGTCCAAGTGTCCATTAAGACTCGTTAAGTGCTGACTAGACACCGGGTCATTATCCTCCTCTCTCAACTCTGCTAATGTTAACTTTTCGTGATAGACACAGAACAAGCTTAACATTAATGTTAAAAGAAATCGTTGGACCAAGTAGATTATTACTGACAACAGACACACCTCTGTCTCCCAGCACATGGAGCTCAGATATCATTATTTTTTGGTATGTTTTCCACTGAGCTATAGCACACACACAGACCACACACTCACACGCACACACTCGATAAACATCCGGTGTTAAATACACTTGGGCCACGAGTATCCAGAGGGGAGGCTCAGAGCCCCAGAGTCTGCTGGAGTCCCTGCTGGAGTCCTGGCACTGGTCTGTTCCGCTGGCCCCTCCTGGTCAGGGGGTCTAGGCCTGTGGCTGAGTCTGTGGGCCGAGGGGCAGGGAAGTGTGAGGGCTATGGTGGGGAGGGAGGGTTGCACTTTGATGTGACTTGTTAGTTCCCAGCTGTGTCTTCTCAAGCGACATCTCCCGGTCCTCAGAATTTGCAGGGTTTGTCCTGGATGCTGCCTACTGAACAGGGCACCGTGGATATGACCAGCAAGACAATTATCACCATGAGGTTGGGGTGCCAAGGGGCAGGAGGCCCGGCCCAGCCCCACTTGCTGTTCACCCCAGGCTTGATGCAGAGAGTCAGTTGCTGCAGGGAGCGGCCGGGCCTCTGCGGCTCCACTGCCCAGCACTGATGCACAGCTTGGCCACGAGGAGGGAGAACTGGGCCTTGGCCCCAGCCCCAGGGACCCTGACCGTGCCTAGCGGCAGGTGGTCATTATTTCAAGGAAAGGTGAGGCCTCTGCACCCAGCCTCTAAGGTGAGTTGTCCTCAGGCTCCAAAAAGGCACCTGAACCACAGAATAGAAATATCATGGCAACCAGGGGGCTACAGACAGTTACGTGTGAGCCTGTAAGAGCTACAGGGAAGTCAGCACTTGGTGATTTGCCTGACAAAGTGAATATTAAATGGACAGAAAGTGAAAGTTACTGACATCAGAGCTGACTGTAGATCCCAGCATGTGGGTAAAATATGAACAGAAAATTCACATTTAACTTTCATGGCTTATTGTTGGGTTATTGTTAACTGGCACCAAGATGCACTCCATTTTCACACCCAGCTGCTGACTGGGCTCCTGTCCACCATCCCAGCCCTGCGGCCGTGTCTCCTGTGTTTCTTGCAGCCGCAGGCTTGGGTGTGCACCAGGCTCAGACCCTGACCATAGTCTTGGCAGCTGCTCCTGCAACTCAGGCTTCATCGGTGCAGACGACGGCATCCTCAGAGCTGAAATGAGAGTGGGCCTGCTTGGATCCTATGTGCTCCTGGATGGCCACATGTTAGATTCTGGGAACTGAGACCACAGCCACTCAGCATCCCCATAAGTCAAGACTTTGCCATGACAGAGATATGGAAACACCCCTCTCAGCATCCCTTGAAGGGGGGATTTTGAATCCTGAAGAGCAGGTTGGGAAGAGGGCTTCACACTATGGCAAGTGAATGGATCCAGTCTTAGGCTGAGAAATAAATTGACTCTGATGAAGTTCAAAGTGCCTGTTGTGAGGACAGCAGGCCTAGACACCTACACTCAGGCTACACTCTCCGGGAGGTGAGTCTGGGCCAGCTTTCTGGGCTCTGGGTGGGGGCATCCTCTGTGGGACCAGCTCCCTAAGGACACCCCAAAACTGCTTCTCTGAGGGGTTCCCGTGACATGGCCTGCCCTTGCACCTGGCCCCTCTGCACACGGGACAGTTGTCTAAATCCGTCCCGTGATTGAGAACCATCCCTTCAGGAAACACACTTCAGAAGTCACCCTTTTATCTAGGCACCTGCTTTGGGGAAGCTGACAGTGCAGCCACTCTTCCTGAGAAGCTGGCAGCTCTGAACATGGAGAAAGGAGTTTCCAGTGGATGAAAGGAAACCTGGCCCACGGAACCAGGAAGCCTGGAGGGCCCATGTGTCACGGGACACTTCATCAGCACTCAGCAGTTCTCCCAGGAAAGGGGAAAGAATGTGGGTGTGAGGTAACCTGGGTAACCAACTACCAACAGGCAGGGACAAAGCTGTGTGGAGCTGCAGAGAGACACTAACTCACAGCCAATTCCAAACCGACAGGAAGAGGAGTTTACACCTGCACAGGGCCCTGTCTGCGTCTCTCTCACCTCTTCTCACTCGCCAGAGGGACCAGCTTGCAGCCCCCTGGACATGCTCTAAGCTTCCTCTTTGCTCTCCTGGTTACACCGAGACTCCTGCAGGTTACTTGGCTTGATTTACCCCACCTGTGGAGCTTTACTTGCTTTCTACCCACTTCCCCTTTGGATTCGTACCATGACTTGGATGAACTTTCTAGTTCTGCTAAGTAATCAAGCCAGGACAACGGGTTGGGGAATCGGGACCCGGGACCCCAAACACTTCCAACTTCCTGCTTAAATTGTCCTGTGGAATTCTGCTAACTACAAAATGTGATCCTAAGAGCTGAGAAATTCCTAACCGTCCTTCAAAGCTGCGATGTCAGAGAAAGAAAACTCAAGACTTATAAATTATCGTCTTAACCAGCTCTGCAGTTAATAAAGAATGAAAATATTCAACCTTTCAAATTTAACCAAGGGAGCTTTTGTCCACTCACACGACACCCTGTAGTCTCCCCACCTTCCTCTCAGTGCCTCTGTCCACTTTCATAACGTGAAGGTTCAGAGAGCGTGCACATGTGTGGACATGTGCCTGTGCGTTTGCATGTGTACACGTACATGTGGACCTGTGTGTATGTGCACATGTAAGTACATGTGTGTCTGTATGTGTGCATGTGTCTGCACCTGTGTGTATGCACTGTGCGTTGTGCACATGGTGTGGGCATGCATGTTTACACACGTATATGTGTGTGCATAGGGATGTGTGTGCACGTGTATACACACTTGTGTGTTTTACTGAGAATTACAAGCATTCAATAGATAAATGGGAGGAAAAATTTCTCAGAATTTGAAAAATCTTGAGATTTTTGTGTACATATTTCATTTTAAAACTGTTTCTGTGGTGTGAGAATTATTCTTTGGTATGAGCCAGAAAAACATTTTCTCTCTACTTCCTGTCACATGCTGGCATTCCTGAGTGCTCCATATTAAATATTAACAATGAAGGCTGCTTTGAATTCAGGAGCTGCACATCACAGAGCAGTTTGTTTATTAAAATGTCACTGTCACTGGAAAATCCAGGGCACAATAAAGTGCTTGCTTGAGACAGAACAGCTCAGCAGGTCCAGAACAGAGCTAGGATTCCCCCTATGCTGAGACTCTGACGATCTATCTGCGCCTTCCTCCGTCACTGCTTGCCACCTTCGAGGGTCAGGGCCAGACGCCCAGGCCCCACCTTGTCACGCCAAGGCAGCGTCCATGCTTCCCAGTGCCCAAGGGGCAGTGTCTCTGTGTGTGGCCCCAGTCGCGGCACTTCCCAGTCATCCTTCCAGAGACGCCGGGGCCAGAGTCTGCCAGAGACCAGAAAGGCTCACTCTCTGGCCACGGCACTCATGCACGTCCTTCGGACACTTGCCATTGAAGAGCCTTTTTGGTTCTTTCCTGGTCCTTGTGCATGCTTAAAGTCTACCCCAGAGAGTCGTTTGTTGAGGTTTCTGGTTCAGAGCAGGCTTCTGACTTTACAGAGGCACAGAAATGAACAAGTCATGGCTCAGGAGAGCAGAGGACATGGAACACGCGTGTCAGGCCTGGGACCCACCCTGCCTCTCTACAATCTCAAGGAGAGCACAGGATGTGGAACGCAGGTGTCAGGCTGGGACCCCACCTCGCCTCTCTACGAGCTCTGAGGAAGAGCGCAGGATGTGGAATGCAGGTGTCAGGGTGGAACCCCACCTCGCCTCTCTACGAGCTCTGAGGGAGAGCGCAGGATGTGGAACGCAGGTGTCAGGCTGGGACCCCACCTCGCCTCTCTACGAGCTCTCAGGCCCATTTAACAAAAGTAACTGACTCTTATCACACTCCCATGTCAATCTTCAGTGTGAAACATTTCATAAATTTGGGAGAGATGATAAAAGATAACATACATTACTAACAATGGCATTTATAATAATGAGAAAAAGAGCTAGCTGGCAATTATTTATAGTCTGTAGTAAACACTGGGTGACATACTTCACAGGTTGTGCTGATTTTAATCTTCACAATAATCCTATGAAGAAAGTCCTGTTACTAAAATTCTGGCTATGAAGAAAACGAGACTTTCCTAGATTAATCGATTTACTCAAAGTTGGTCATGAGGCCAGAAATGGCAGCAGTGATAACCCCCCTCCCCCATGCCCAATAAAGCAATGAGCCCTTGGCCTCAGCCTCTTCCCATATCCCGCCCGGGCAGCTCTCTGGTTTCCTGGGGACTCCTGGCCCTTCTGGGTGCCCCCTGAGTGGACCAGACTCATGCTGACATAGTGCTAGACAGGGAGCTCAGTCACTGCTGCCTCAGTGGGCTCTCCTTAAAATCACCCAGTACAAGCCCAAATCCTACAACAAGCCCCTTGTCCCCATGAAATGCCATGGCCATCCAGGACACCGTCTCTTGCCAGCAGTGACAAGCCCAGTTCCACCAGACCCCACTGGGCCCCAGGCAGCAAGGATGTTGTGCTCAGCATTCCCTGATGTCAGGAGATTAACTACAGAAGAACCTGTTTTGGGCAGGGATATTTAAATGGGACATTCTCCTTTAGAAACAAATCAGAGTATCTAGCAGGAAAATTTACGTGTGTAGAATCACTTTTCAAAATGAGCTTATCTGCACTGTGTCAATTTCCATTGTGAGTACTATGAGGCCCAGCTGGCATTTTCTTCTAAAATAAGGTGCGCTCCTAAAAGCAAAATGAGATTTTATTGAAGCAAGAATCATAATTTCAGTTATTTAAAAAAATTCTATAGATATGAGGCAAAAGACCCCAATGTTGTAGTTGTTTTCCTCCCTTCCTCGCTTCTTCCATTTTTAGGGACAGAAACAGCAATGACTTCTTGTTCATGTTAAAGCAACAGAGACAAGAGGCTGGTCTTTCAGGGAAAGCAAAAATCGGTGCCTCGTTCAGAGACTTACGCAGGCAGCATGGCCACAGGGACCATCTCAATAGATGCAGAAAAATCACTCAACCAAATTCAATATCCTTCATTATACAAACACTCAACAAATTAGATTCAGAAGGTCTGTACATTTATCTCAATACAATAAAGGCCATGTATGACAAGTCCAAAATGTAATATTAAACTCAATGATAAAACACTTTTAGCTTTTCTTCTAAATTCCAGAATGAGACAAGGATGCCTCTGGCACTAACTCTATTCAACACGGTGATGGAAGTGTTATAAAGAGGAATTAGGGAAGAAAAAGAAATAAAGGCACCCAAATAGGAAAGGAAGAAGTGAAATTATCTCTAAGGATGACATAATCTTACATACTGAGACCCCTAAAGACTTAAGCAAATTTTCAAAATATAAAAATAAGTGGTATTTCTGCAGAACTACAATGAACTGCTCAAAAAAGAAATTAAGAAGCAGCCTAACATACAGTAGCGTAAAAATATGAAATACGTAGGATTAAATGTAAACAAGGAGATGAGTTATATGTACATTGAAAACTATAAAATGTTGAAGAAAATTGTAGAAGACACACATAAATAAAAAAATTCTGTGTTTGTTGATTGTAAGAGTTAATATTAAAATATCCGTTCTACCCAAATATATATACAGATTCAATAAGATCCCTGTCAAAATTTGAATGACTATTTTCAGAGAAATAGAAAAAAAATTCTAAAATTTATATGAATAGACAAAGTAATCTTGAGCATAAGGAACAAAGCTGGAGGGATCACATTAGCTAATTTCAAAACATACTACAAAGCTCTAGTGGCCAAAACAGCATGGTACTGACATAAAAACAGACATCGATCAATGCAACCGAGTGCAGAGCCAGAAATAAGCCCCCACAAATCTGTTTTCAACAAAGGTGTTAAAAGCACACAATTGGGAAAGAGCAGTTGCTTCCATAAATGGTGTTTAGGAAACTAGACATCCACATGTACAAGCATGAAATTGACCCTTACCTCACACCATATACAAAATCAATTAGAATGGGTTAAAGATTTAAACATGAGACCTGAGAGTGTGAAACTACCTAAGTAAATAAATGGGAAAAACCCCATAACAATGGTAAAGGCAATAATTCCTTGAGTATGCCCCAGAAGCAAGGGAAAGAAAAGCAAAAGCAGACAAATGGAATGACTTCAAAGTCAAAAGCTTCTCTATAGTAAAGGAAACAACAGATAAAACTGTGAGCATCACAAATCATTGGGGAAATGTAAATTAAACCACAACAAGATCACTTCATACCTGTGAGCACTGCTGTCTAATGACAACGATGACAGGTGCTGCTGGTGGGGGTGTGACCAGCAGTCACTAGGGAGGCTCCCCCCAAACTAGGCATAGAACCATCGTGTTGTGTCACAGTCTCCTTTGGGTCTCCTGTGCACAAAGAATTGAGATCCGTGCATCAAAGACACATGTGTCCTGTCACACTGCCCACGGCACTGTTCCCAACAGCAGGACGGGAATCACCTAAGTGTCTGGCATGGATGAACACACAGTGGAGTGCTGTCCAGCCTCACTGAAGAAGGGAACCCCGCGCTTGTGGGAGTGTGAAGCGACTGGCCAGGCACCATGCTGACTGTGTTACACCAGGCCCAGAGGACAGCGCAGCACAGTCTAACTTGTGGTGGAGCCCACAAAGTTGAGCTTGAAGGAGCAGGGGACAGATGGTGGTTACCAGGGGCTGGGGGCACAGGTCCAGTTAGGTGGAAGGAATGTTTCAGAGTCAGCTACTCAGCATAATGACCACAGTTACTAATAATGAACTCATGTCCTTGGGTAGTGTGATGTCATTCAAAGTCATTATTTTATAACTGAGGAGAGAAAATCATTCCTGAGTTCTGGTTTCCTCCCTGGTCCCAGCGCTGTACACATTACTCACTTGTTGTGCCTGTACTTCACAGTGGGAATGTGTGTGGGGGTGTGCATGTGTGGGGGTGTGCATGTGTGGGGGTGTGCATGTGTGGGGGTGTGTGCATGTGCATGTGTGTGCATGTGCATGTGTGTGCATGTGCATGTGTGGCTTGGCCCTGGGGCACCTCTCCCAGGCTGGTTCTCACCAGGTACCCCAACTGTAATAGAAATAGACTGCCTGTGGCCTGTACTGGAATAATGGACAAATAATTCTTACCTGTGTTTGCTAATCTTTCTTAAATGAATGTATAGCTCACATTTATTTTAATGTTTAATACTGGAAATGTCTGGTCTTTATGTAAAAGTTTGTTAGCGTTTTTGTGAGCAGAATAAGCCATGATAACTAAAGTCTGGCTTATACCCATTAGCCGAGGGTACAATTGGTTTTGTTTTATGTTGTTTGCATGAAGTTGCAGTTTCCAGGAACCTGCTGATGATGTTAAGTGAGGGCTTACTGTGTAGCACTTTTAAAGGTTGCTAAAATAATAGGTTATAAGTATTCTCACCACAAAAGAATTACACATAGGTGATGAGACAGATATTTCAGTTAGTTTGATGTGATCTTTCCTCCGTAAATTACACAAGGCCAGAGGGACACATGCTGGATGGTGCTGACCTCCAACCTAGTCATCATCCACTATGTGGCATCTAAAATTTCTCTCTGGGTTGAGGCTCACAGCTTTTGTTTTAAGATTTTAGAAACTGGTTGATTTATACTTGGAAGGTTCTAAGCATGTTCCCTGTGCTCCCAAGATCACCCAGGAGACAACATTCAGAAGGAGGCTCAGAATCCCATCGACTAGGCTCAACATGCCCAGTCTCTTCTCTTTTTCTTGTTTGATGCACAATTTGAAGGATTTTTGCAATGTTTTCATCAGTTATGTTACTGACTTCCCTGATCTCTTATCAGTGATGCTTTATCCCCCTTCAGAAAAACATTTAGTCCATTTGTACACTGCCATTTTCTTCATGGCATTATCCCCATAAACTTGAACTAACATTTCCCAGATTTCACTTCCACTCTTGCCAAGTTTAACAAGAGATTTAATGTTTGTTCGTTGCTCTAATTTAAGCCCTGACATTCCTGAGATGGTACATAAAAACATGCAACAATAATGAACACCACTCAGCAAGATACTGCCACACATCACCAGAACACAGCTATGAGACTCTGATATATCAAGGTCATGAAACCTTACCAAACTGTATGTACAGTGCTTCCAATGTAAGTGTGAGGTGGCAAGTTTGAGAACTTAATTGTCAGATCTCATGGATGGCAGAGCCTGCTGCATACCCAGGCTGTCTGCTGTAGCTAGTTGCTCCAGGGCTGTGCACCTATGTAGCCTGTTACTGTTCAACTGTAACACAATGGGAAGTCTCTGTGTGTCTGAGAATATCTGAACACACAGAGGTTATACTAAAAATGCACGGTAAAAGACAAAAATAGTGCACCTGTATAGGACCCTTACCATGAAGGGAGCCTGCAGGACAAGACGTTGCTTTGGGTGTGTCAGTGAGTGAGGGAGAAGGCCTTGGCATCATTGTGCTATTTTGTGGGATGCAAAGGGCAGTAGGTTTGTTCACACCATAAACACCTGAGCACTATGCTGACCTGCGAGGTCCTGACAGCTGCAGCATCACCAGGTGACAGGGGTCTCTCAGTGCCGTATGATCTCATGAGACCAGGGTGGTATGTGACCTCTGGACTAAAAAACGGTCAGGCAGAGCACATGACTCTAACATTCTAACTTCCATCTCTCATTTCTCATGCATCTATTCCTCACAAATCTCTCATCTATCCATCCATCCCTCACCTGTCCCTAACCATCACTCATCTATCCATCTATCCCTCACCCATCTCTCATCTATCCATCCATCCCTCACCCATCTCTCATCTATCCATCCATCCCTCACCCATCCCTCACCCATCCCACATCTATCAATCCATCCCTCACCCATCTCTCATCTATCCATCCATCCTTCACACATCTCTCATCTATCCATCATCCCTCACTCTTCCCTCACCCATCTCTTACCTATCCATCGATCCCTCACCCATCCCTCACCCATCTCTCATCTATCCATCCATCCCTCACCAGTCCCTCACAATCTCTTATCTGTCCATACATTCCTCACCCATATCTCATCTATTCATCCATCTGAAACTCATCTCTCATCTACCCATCCATTCGTCAGCCATCCCTCACCAATCTCTCATCTATCCATCCATCCCTTACCCATCTCTCATCTATCCATCCATCCCTCACCCATCCGTCACCGATCTCTCATCTTTCCATCCATCCCTCACCCATCCCTCACTCATCTCCCATATATCCATCTATCCCTTACCGATCTCTCATCTATCCATCCATCCCTCACTCATCCCTCACCCATCTCTCATCTATCCATCCATCCATCACCCATCTCTCATCTATCCATCCATCCCTCACCCACCTCTCATCTCTCCATCCATCCCTCACCCATCTCTCATCTATCCATCCATCCCTCACCCATCTCTCATCTATTCATCCATCCCTCACCCATCTATTCACCTGTCCCTTATCTATTCTCTTATCTATTCACCTGTCCCTCACCCATCTCTCATCTATCCATCCATTCCTCACCCATCCCTCACTCATCTCTCATCTATCCATCCATCCCTCACCCATCTCTCATCTATTCATCCATCCCTCATCCATCCCTCACCTGTCCCTTACCCATCTCTTATCTATCCATCCATCCCTCACCCATCCCTCACCTGTCCCTTATCTATCCATCCATCCCTCACCTGTCACTTACCCATCTCTCATCTATCCATCCATCCCTCACCCATCCCTCACTTGTCCCTCACCCCTCCCTCATCTCCCCTCACCCATCTCTCACCCATTTCTCATCTATCCACCTGTCCCTCACCCATCCCTCGTCTATCCATCCATCCCTCACCCGTCCCTCAGCTGTCCCTCTCCCCTCCCTCACCCCCCTCACCCCTCTCTCACCCATCCCTCATCTATCCTTCCATCCCTTACCCGTCCCTCCCCATCCGTCCCTCCCTCATCCATCCCCTGCTTGCATGTCTACCTGTCTCCCACCTCTCCTGCTGTGCCATCAGCTATGTCAGACTTTCTACTTCTACTGTGATGGGATGCAGGTAAAAATGTCAAACTCAGAGCCCCTGCTCTGGGGTCATAGCCAGGTACCACTAACATCAGTTAAGACTGAATATCCAAATATAGCCTTTCTTAAGAGCAGCGTTAGCTCAACCTTCCCTCCATTTAGGGACCTAGAAGGGACTTCAGCTGTCCCCTTCCCACATGCTCTCTGTACGTTTGTGTCACACTCACACCCATTGCCCAGGAAACCACACACACCCCCAAACCACACATAAACCACACACAAACCACTGATGTACACCCTCTACACACAAACCACACAGGCCACACACACACTCGGCCCCCCACATGCCAGTTAAGAACGACAATGTTCACTTTTAAACAGCAAAATTCCTTTCCTTTGCCGACAGAAGGTTTGCTATTTCCACACACCTGCCTTAAGGCTGAAGAAAGGATATCCAGGAAATCATTGCTTCCTGGGTGTCCCACAGCCATTAAATAGCACAATTATGCAGGCATGTCTATTCTACAAGGTAGCTATGGAAACACAGACCTTTATAGTGACACCTTTGAAATTATTTAATTAACCAAGCTCACAAACTAGTGAGCATTTATTTAATACAGGTGCTGTTCTCCTCTCCTTTTATTAGTGAAGAGAAAGAGGTCATGGAGTTTAATGGCTTTTCTATAAACAACCTGAACAAGGATGCAGCCATTTGTTTCCAATCTAGTCTTCTAGCATTTAAGACCGGAGATAGAACTTCTTCTCCAATGACTGTGTGGTGATAACTGGCAACGTGCACCTTGCCAGCGACACAGCCGTCCCTGGTGACCAGTTGGCTGCTGCTCTGACTACCATTTCTGTTTTCCTGCATCCCTCACTCTCTCCCCAATGCTGCGTCTACCCGGAGGCTGCACATGCACTCGTGGGGGACACCCACTGAATTGGCCGTGGACTGGGAACTGCAGGAATCTGGGGTTCCTCAGGCTTTCATCAGCTCTGCTTCTCAGACGATGGCCACACACCTGAATTTTTCCCCTCCAGCTTTGTGCCTGGCGATCCGTGCCATGGACAGAGGCACCGACAGGGCATCCAGCCAGCACTTCTCATACTTTGGTTCCTTAGCGATGGGCGAGGAAGGTGGTGA
Source organism: Loris lydekkerianus (assembly GCA_963574355.1). Taxonomy (NCBI): domain Eukaryota; kingdom Metazoa; phylum Chordata; class Mammalia; order Primates; family Lorisidae; genus Loris; species Loris lydekkerianus. The sequence goes on from CAUYPK010082292.1 coordinate 24,354, forward strand.
CAGGGCCTGTGCGAAATGGACAAAAACCAGTCACTGGCGTCCCAAACATGTGGGGGCTCTGCAGGTGCCAAGCCAGAGCCCAAACTGCTATTAACTCATGGGCAAAGCTCACAGAAGAGACACGCGATCCTCTACCTGGATTCAGGTACTTTTCTCTAAGAACCCAGTGCACCAGAGTGAAAAGCCAGGGAAGTTGGGAGGGGAGGCGACCCCAGACTGGAGGGAGCTGCAGACACAGGGGTTCCGGGCCACATGCAGGGGATGGGGGCATGCGCAGGGGGACACCAGGCCAACAGGCCAAGCTGAAGTGCTGGTGCAGAGCCAGTGTGGGGCGGAGACAGCACAGTAATGTTGCTGATGACCTTCTCACGGCAGCCCTTGCTCATCAGGCAATGACATCCTGTCTATTCAGCAGGCAGGGCCACTCCCCTCTATCTGCTGCCCACCTTAAGTGCGGGAGACCCTCGGCATGTCCTAACAGCACTGTGTACTGTGGGGGGCAGGAATGTGTCGAAGGTCTCCAGACTACAGACAAGACAATTCGATTCTCCCTCTCTGCCCTTAGCACTTCTCTGCCACCAGTTTACCTGTTTTACCCTCAGCCTGATCTCACAGGAGGAGCAAAGATGCTCTGTGCTCAGAGGAAAGACAGGTGGCTTTAGAGCAGGGCTTGTCCCCATGGAGCTGCTGCATCTCCCTGGTGGAATCGCCCAGCGGCCCCTGGAGTGAAGCTACCTGACTCCCCACAGACCTTCACTGGGCAGGGACTTCCCCTTTGCCCCTGGGAGGCTCACTCTTGGGCACAGCTACCATGGAGCAAGGTGGCCCAGTGAACCTTGGAGCCCAGCCCATAGCCCTGGCTGACCCTTCCTGATAGCAGGTAAGTGCCTGGTCTCTCAGGGCATACCTGACCCTGTGGGGAACAGAATTATCCCACCCCATCTCCTCAGGGGGAAAGCTCTGAAACAAAATAGAGCTCTGTATGAAGGAACAGAGGACCAGAACAGGTGCAAATCACAAGCCCTGGCCAAGTGCCTGCAAGTGTTCTGATGATAACTGAAGATTGGATTTGTCACCTGGCAAGGCATCAGAGTCACACACCACACGTGGCTACCTCAGGCTTCATGTGCTACATTTCCATTCAGCTATGGTGTTTTGATAAATACCATTAGAATATAGAAATGAATATAGACAACGGGTTTTATTGGCAAGAATAGGGATGTGCTGGAGTGTGATAAATGCTGGAAACATGCTCTATTGTGAAGAATAAAGTCATCCTGGATGTGTGGATAGGCGCAGATATTTCAGAGTCACCTCCCTACCTCAGGATCTAGCAAGGGCTATAAACTGTACTGGCTGTGACAATTCTTTAGGCTGAAGTCTAAGAAGCTGAGTACCCAACTATAATAGGTTGAATAATAATCACCCACGTATGAAAGAAAAGGCATCAGGCCCTGATCCTGGACCCTGAAGCATTAGGTTTGGAGAAAAACCTCTGCAGACGTGACTGAGTAAAGGGTACGGAGATAAGGCTCTTCTGCGGGATTATCTGAACACGCCCTACGGCTGTCACCACTGCTTACAAGAGGGTGGCAGAGGGGCTGGCAGAGGAGAGGGGACAGTGTGTGAGGGACAGACAGAGCCTGAAGCAATGGTTCAGCCACAGCCCAGAAACATCTGGAGCCTCAGGAGCAGAGAGGCAGGAAGGACCCACCCAGGAGCCTCTGGAAGGGCAGGGCCGTGCCTCACACCATCATTTTGGACTTCTGGCCTCAAGAGTTATGAGTGAACACATTTTTGTCCTCCTAAGCCATCAGTTGGTGGGGATTTGTCTCAGCAGCCAAAGGAAATGTGAATGCCAGCCGTGAGCTCTGGGCTGCAGAGCCAGCTGCCCTGGAATCGGGTGCTGGTTGGCAGGAAGCTTTTTGTATGGGGCAGCACCTTGTGCAAGGGGTCCTGGGGCCTCTCACACCTGCTGGTTTATAGATTCGATGCTCACAGATGCCCCGTGTATTAGGATGGTATCTGAGACTTCCTGTATTGTAAGTTGGTCCTAAGACTGTGACATAATCACTAACTTGCTCACTTCTGCAGTCAGCATCACCCACCAAAACAAGGCACACTCAGAATTCTGTACTGCAGCCCGGCACTGACCGGCTCTGATAGCAGTGACAGGAGCACCTGTAAACACAGATGCAGCTTCGCCTCCTCCCCTGCTGTTTACCTCGTGCTGGGTGGCCTGCCTCCTAACAGGCCACAGAGCAGTACTGGGAACAGACTAGGGGTAGGGACCACAGTGTTAGAATAGAAAACAAAACCAAACAGCTGGAGGTGGGATCTGGGTTGTCCTGACACGGCTTACCTAAGTGTATTAATTCCATGGCCAACAGCTCAATAGCAAAAGTGACAATATTGTAACATTTGAAGTTTAAGCTAAAGTGCTTATTCACTGCTATTGTTTTCTGTTAGGTTCTATCAGGTATTTGTTTTTGGTGCATACATCAGAACAATGTTGAAATACCCTCAGATTTATTATTTACTATGCATTTCCATTAGCTTTAGTGAAATACCCATTTGTCTGGAGAGGCTGCTGTAACTCCAGAATTTATCACTATGCATTGAATTTTAACCCCAGGATCTGCATTCACAATACTCTATATTCGTCACCTGCATAGTACTGGTTTTGTGTGTTTTCTTGTGTGCAGCTTATGAATTGTCACTCTGTTAGCTACTGTGTGCTATCATGTGCAGTTATTAGAGAATACGGCAAAACCAACCCTTAAAATGTTATAGTGGATTCCACAATATATAATATACAGTATAAAATAAATGATAATGAACAAAATAGTATGAGTTCGTTCATAAAATCCTCTTAAAATTCGTTTTTTAAAATGTAGGATAAAAAGGTACTCCCCACTAAGAAAAGTAACTTTTTTCTTCATAAATCAAGCTGAATTTCAAACCCTTGGTGCATTTTGTACCCAGCGTTTTGTGGTCACAGCCCTGCCTGGACAGCATGGGGACACCGCAGCTTCCTGTCCTCAGGAGAGCAGCAGGTCACGTGTGCCGGGCAGGTGTCGCTAAGGCCAGTGGGGCCAAGGTGCCACAGACTTGTGCAAATTCATGCCTGAATGAGACGACCTCCCACACACAGCAGAGCTTCCTGACTCGAACACTAGCCCCAAATTTGACATCGTCTTAACAGCTTGCAGGAGGGATGAGGCTGTTTCTGCTGGCGTATCCTCTGCTTTCCAGCTGTTCACAAGGAAGTGCAGAGGGCAGCACCCTGAGGGCAGCACCGTCACCAGTGCTGCCAGCAGCCAGGGGCAGCTGCACCAGGTGAGAACCAGAACACGGTTTCCTTTACTGTATTTATGATGAAGTCGAGAGTTGTCAGGGAAGGCTCCAACATGGCTCCGTGGCTGTGCAGCATGTCTGCAGTGGGGCACTGGTGGCCCAGGGGTCCAGAGCCCTGTGCTGGGGACCTGGTGGCTGCACACATTTCTAGTCCAAGGACAACGAGGGCAGCTGGTTTTACTCCTCTTTGTGCACAAGGTGGAACCCTGGAAAGATACTCACTCCATCCTGCTATCCAACAAGGAGTCCAGCAAACTGTACAAGGTCCAGTTCCACAAGGTGAAGCCTGAGTTTCTGTACACCACAACAGACCGATAGGGGCTGTGCTGCCTGAGCTGCACCTGGATGAGGATTACCCTGCTCACACGTAGGCAGCTGGGACACGTGGGAGGGGAGCAGGACCAGGCAGTGCACCTGTGGGATTCTTGGGAGGACACACAAACAACCTCAAAACAACCAGGAGTACCTAGAGCTCCAAAAGGCATGGAGCCAGACGCTGTGATCCAGGAGAAACCAGCTGCTCCTCAAGTTCAGCTTCTGGAATGAGCCAGAGCCCAGAGCAGGTCCCAACGTTTACGAACTGAGGACACAAGCTCAATCCAGGAACTATCCAGTGGGGTAACAACTGGGCTGGGGCCAGCAGGAAAACCAGGAGGCAGCGGGCGGCTTCTCCTCACAGGAGATCTCTACATGGTGCACCATCTCTGGGCTACAAACATCTGCAGTCTTGAGAAGAGACTCAAATGCTGCCTGAAGGAAGAGAGCCTGGGATGGAAAGTCTATGGGATAGAACCCCTGTTAGGACACATGGAGTCTCAGATCATGATGCCCTTGATGATCTGGCCTCTGCAGGATGCTGGTGCCCTTGAAGATCTGGCCTCTGCAGGGATGCTGGTGCCCTTGAAGATCTGGCCTCTGCAGGGATGCTGGTGCCCTTGAAGATCTGGCCTCTGCAGGGATGCTGGTGCTTTTGAAGATCTGGCCTCTGCAGGGATGCTGGTGTCCTTGAAGATTGGGCCTCTGCAGGGATGCTGGTGCCCTTGAAGATCTGGCCTCTGCAGGATGCTGCTGATGAATCTCCTCCTTCTCCTTCAGGGCAACCCCAGACGAGTCTTGGTCTTGATGTCTTGGTTTACTCCCAGCTCTTGGGGGGACTCAGAGGCAGTGCTCAGCTCAGATAAGGGGTAACTGAAAGATGGCAAGGTTCTGAGGATACACCCCTTAGCCCAGACCCATCCTGGCTGCCCCACCTGCCTCCTTCCTCCTGCTGGGAGTGGTTTCTATTATCCCTGAGTGAAGAACAGCAACTTTTAGGTCTTCTTAATCTCCTCATGAGAGTCCTCCTCTCCAAGCCACCATCCCCCAGTTATCCACATGGAATAGTTTAGCTTTAGTTTAGCTTAGATTAGTTTAGCTTAGTTCCACGAAAGGTAGCGCGTCCACGGGTTAGAGGTGGGCTGGGAAGAGAGCAGGTTAAGCCGGGCACTTGGGATTTCCTTGGTCCCCACTGGGCCACCCATCTGATGGACAGTCTGAGCCAAGTTCCTCCTGCTGAGGAAAAGCCTGGAACTGCCACAGAAACCCCTTCACTCAGCAAGGTCAAAAGGAGGCCTGGTCATTCCACCCAGAGAGGCTGGGAAAAGGAATGGGAGCCAGTAGAGATTCAGGGGCAGGAGATAGACATGTAACAGGAAGCCACAAGGTAGAACTCAAGATTTAGAACTTTGGTTTGAACTGCAGAATTTAGGATTTGGAACACAGAATTGGGAAGATATTCTGTGTTCTGTGAATACCACTTTGGGAGGGGTTCCTAATACTAAATAGATGGAGAGTGACTTGTACAGGAGCTGAGAACTTGAATGTGAACTTCCAGCTCTTCTATGAGAGAGTCTCTCCTGCCTGCCATCCTTCCCGAAGGAAGAAGACGGGGCAGGGCCTGCATTCCCCTTATTCTGCCTTCCTTCTCCCCCACTTGACGTTCTGTGAGCCCAACCCTCATACTGGCCACCAGTTGGGTGGAGTGAGCTCAGTGACTCTTGGGGTCTCCTTGGTGAACTCCATACCTCAGGAACCTTTGGGTACCTTGATTCTACCTCCAAGAAAACTTGTGCTGGAATTGCTGAAGGAACCAATTAAATATTTACTGTAAACAAAACAAAACAAAACAAACAAAAAAAAGTTGCCAAAGAAGCAACGAAAACAAAGGGTCACTCTGTGGCTTGACCAGTCACTGAACAACTAGCCCGACATTAGCGCTAAGATGCTGCAGTCGCTCTGAGATTCTCAACCTCAAACTTCATGGAAGACTGACTTCCAGCATGTTGAGTTCCCTGAACTTAGAAGGTGTATTACTCCTGCAGATACTGGCTATGCCCAGGCCCTGTGCACCTGACAGGGAGGGGTAGGGGAAGAAAGCTTTTGTTGGCAAAAGTGAAGTTGACACCATGGCTCGGAAGCCCTTGGGGGATTTTGGAGACCCAGTGGCAAAGCTGGCATCGTCCGTCACGGAGTCACCTTCCTGGGCAGATGCTCTTTCTAGAGCACCTGATCTGAATGGCCGCTGTCGTGGAGAAAGAACTTCTCATGGCACCACTTTAGAAAGTCCTTGAGACAGTCTTTATCTCAGACTCTGTGCCCAACAAGGATTCAGCACTTTCCAGAACATTCTGGATCAAGATGAATCTGTGGACAGAGCTAGGACACATCACGATGGGTGGATAAGAAAGACTCTGGCCTTTAACAGGTGAGTCCTATAGGTATGAGGTTCTAGCAGAATTTATTCAGAGAAATGGAGTCCCTCGATCCTCCTCAAAATGATTTATAATAGGCACATTTTTGACACTGAGGCAAAATTGAATACTTCCAATAGATTCTTTATAAAGTTATTGGATATCGATTTAAAGATGGCGGCCGAGTAACAGCTTCCCTGAAACTGGGCATGGCGAGTCTGGGGAGACAAGACTCCAGGCAACTCTGGCCAGTGGAATCTGCCTATGATCATCCCTTTGAGGATGCAGGAAGCCAGTAAGAGACTTCTGGATCCCAGAAGGACAAAAACAGTGGAAAACTGGCAAGTGGCTGCGTGTGTTTGATCGACCTAATCACACCGGCAACCATGAGTACTAGCAGCAGTGAGACTGCAAACCGGAAAGGCCTTACCTGTGAACTGTTTTGGTGTTCTTAGACTTGGCGATCAGTTAAGCTGCCTTGGGGAGAGCGTGAGCACGAGTGTGGAGAACGTTGGGTATTGTCTAGGGCCCCAGACTGAGCCACTGAGCTGGGCACAGGAAGCCATTTGAAAGAACTGCTCCGGCAAGCTCCACCCTCAGGGTCCCAGAGCAAGGATCGGGTGGGACAAAGCAACCTAGTGACTGAGCAGCCTAAAGATGGGGAATGAACTGCCTTACAGCCTTAATCCTTAGGGGCAGAGTGAGACAGTTTTGGCACACTGGAGCCTTGGACTGTTACCCTGGATAGAGTGCCATGACATCACAGCTCATAGCAACCTCAAACTCCTGGGCTTGAAGCTGCCCACACCTCCATAAGAGCTGTGCAGTGACCCCCAACTGGTGACCCACACCCAGCGGACCTCTGTATTCCCTCACCAGGAACTGCGGGAGCCACGCAACCCTGCGTTCTCCCTCCTGTGTCGTCCCAGCCTCCACACTAGCCTGTTCATATGGCCAGGGACTCTGGTAGCTGTGTGCCCTCTGGAGCCCTCCATGCCTCTGCGCACAGCCCTTCTCCTGGCCAGAGACTGTTGGAGCCTTGGGTTCTCTGTGCCAAAGTCACTGGGCGCCAGGCGCTCTCAGAACTATGTGCACCACCCCCAGCCCTGTTGCTGGATCCGGGTGTGTCACACACCAGAGCAGCTTCCACAACAAGAACTCCCTAGCTAGAGCAGCACAAGAGAAACTACACAGGATCACTCCCTACAAAGATCCAGCAACAATAGAGTGATCCCGCTGGGGTCTAATCTTGGAGAGACATTTCCCCAACTCTGAGGACGGCCAGAGGCAACAGTGAAAAACAGTCATGAGGTGAAATCAACAGAAAAACTCTGGCAATATGAATAATCAGAGTAGATCAAATCCCCCAAGGATCAATGGGGCAGAAACAGCACAAGATCCCATGCACAAACAAATAGCAGAGGTGTCAAAGAAATTGAATTCAGGATCTGGATAGCAAATAAGATCGAATTAGAATTCCAAAAATTATCTCAAGAATTCAATGAATTCAAAGAGCAAATGACCAAAGATTTTGACACATTGAGACAAGAAGTTGCATCCCTCAGAGATCTGAGAAACACAGTAGAATCCCTCAGTAACAGAATGGAGCAAGCAGAAGAAAGGATTTCTGACATTGAAGACAAAGCTTTTGAACACTCCCAAACCCTCAAAGAAGAAGAGAAATGGAGAGCAAAAACATACCACTCTCTCAGTGAGCTCTGGGATAATTTGAAGAAAACCAATATTCATCTTATAGGGATCCCTGAAAGTGACGAAGTGGCTTCACAAGGCACAGAGTCTCTTCTCCATGAGATTATGAAGGAGAACTTTCCAGATATGCCAAGAGATTCCAAAATTCAGATAGCAGACAGTTTCAGAACTCCAGCACAACACAACCTGAATAAGACATCCCCCCAACACATCATAATCAATTTCACTAAAGTTAATATGAAGGAGAAAATTCTGAAAGCTGCCAGATGAAAGAAAACAATTACCTACAAGGGGAAGAATATTAGAATAACTGCACATCTCTCTGCTGAAATCTTTCAAGCTAGAAGAGGATGGTCATCGACTTTTAATCTCCTAAAACAAAATAACTTTCAACCCAGGATCCTGTACCCAGCTAAACTGAGCTTCATTTATGATG
>CAUYPK010082295.1:0-83366 GCA_963574355.1 Loris lydekkerianus
AAATGTCTTAGCTCAATAACTGAAAAAACGCCAGGAAGGCTATGTAGACCGGTGTGATGAAAATGTGTCAAACGGTTTATGAAACTAGTGTATGATGCCCCATGATCATATCGATGTGCACAGCTATGATTTAATAAAAAATAAATAAATAAATAAATAAAATAAATATGTAAAATAAATTCAATAAGTAAGAAATCCTCCATCCCGCCTGATCTTATTTATCAAAGCTCAACATCAGTTTTATAACAAATAATCAGGATGGAGCCAAAGGACTAAAATGAGAAAGAGAGAAAGAGCTCCCTTTCTGGATTCTATAACAAATTTACATTCTAGAACAGAGATTATGACATCGTTTCCAGTATTTAGATCCAATTTATTCAAATAATTGCAACCTAATTGTAAGAAGCTATTTTAAACACTGATTTGCTTCCCATTAAATTAAAACCTGTCACCTGTGACTATTATTCCAAATACACTCCTCATAATCTAGACAATGGAAAATTAATTATAATTTTAAACATTAGCTTCGCTTAGACATGACTGTTCTTCTCAACAACTTACAACCCTCTGAAAAAGACTATCAAAGACTGACCCACCCAACACATTAGTTGCATCCTTTTTATTTCAATTTGTAACACAAAGAGTATATATATATATATATATATATATTTCTAACAGTGTAAGTTATTTATTTCTTCATAAAGAAGCCAGAGAAAAAGAGTTAGTTGTAAGCATGAATGTCTGTTCCAGATCAGACATTCAGTCCCCAGTCCTCTGAACTTGGACAAGTCACATGACCCCTACGGTTTGGTTGCTGCCTGGGTCAAATGAAGATAATGCACCATTTCCTCCCTGCAGGCAGGGGATTTCACAGCCTGACAGTCCAATATTCTAACAGATATGTAATACTGGCAATGGAACACAACTTTTCCCTTAATCACAGGCACTGCTGGCCAGGAATTAAGTGAATCCAAAACTCTCCTAAGTTTCTGGAAGTTGGTAGAAATAGTGTTGTTATACAAAACACTTCCTAGTATGATGGCACTTCCATTCTAGAAAGGGGAAGACACATGGCCAAAACTACTCATTTGAGCTAGAGTTCTTACCTATTCCTCCCTGTGAAAAAGTCACAAAAAATAAAACCACACCCAGTATCTTTTCACTATGCTTTTTAAAGACCTGATTCCAGAAAGTAGGCTCAGGTATTCTCAACTCAAACTCTATTGCCTTCATGAAGACCTGTTTCCCAGGTCCGTCCATGTTCCATGTAACTGTTGCTCACCACATATTAGCACTGCAAAGCTGGGGCCCAAGTGACCACAAAAGGACACGCAGCCCCCCTCAAGGAACTCTGCCTTACTAAGGCACAGCTCGTTCACGCAGGCACCACGTTCCAGCTGCCTCTCAAGTATTGATTTTGCAGATTTCATACTCTGTGAGTAGACTATAGTTAACAAATTAGTAAATTTGCTGAATTTAGTCATTTGAGGTATGCCAATTCAGTGGCTGCTGTACAAGCTACTCAAACAAATAGTTCTCTTCTTAAATTCCTTTTTGTTTTCATACCTCTTAAGGTGGTTTCATGGTTCAGTCAGAATGTAGTAACAATTCGCTTACCTAGCATATGACACTGAACAAAACTAAAAATCCTAAGGTAAATGAAATTCATTCAATAATCATGCACTGTGTGTACAAATAAGGTCTTTGGTTAAAATATTTTCTTTTCATTGAGAATTCTCCATCTAAAACTAGAACTTTATCTTAGAAACTAAAACAATATAACCTAAACATTTGTACTCTCATATTAATCTTAAATAAAAATAAATTAAATATGCTCAAGTTTTCTTGTGCATTGCCTTTCAAAATATATATAATGCACATTTTATTTTCATTTTAAACACATATCTAACAAAATTGGTTATCTCTTTGCATAGCCCAAAATAAATTAGAACACATTAAAAAGGGAAGTTTCAGCGAGGATAGGCACCTGTAACTCCAGCTACTCAGGAGGCTGAGGCAGGAGGATCGCTGGAGCCCAAAAGTTTGAGGTTGCAGTGAGCCAAGATGATGTCACTACACTCTAGCCAGAGTGACAGAATGAGATTTTTGTTTCAAAAAAATAGAAACCCAAGAAAGGAAAGCTTCTACCAAAAACCAGCTCAGTAGGGCAGTGCCAGTAGCTCAGTAGTCAGGGCACCAGCCACATACACCGGGGCTGGCGGGTTCAAACCCAGCCCAAGCCTGCTAAGCAACAATGACAACTGCAACAAACAACAAAAAACAGCTGGGAGTTGTGGTGGACACCTGTAGTCCCAGCTACTTGGGAGGCTGAGGCAAGAGAATCTCTTAAGCCCAAGAGTTTGAGGTTGCTGTGAGCTGTGACGCCATGGTCCTCTACCAAGGGTGACATAGTGAAACTCTGTCTCAAAAATAAATAAATAAATAAAAACTAGCTCAGTGACATAAGCAAAGAGCAAAATCTGGCTTGGGAAAAAGCTAGAAAAAATATGAAAAGGAGAAACATGGAGACCACTGGGTGGAGAGGCAGGATGGGAGGTTATTGTAGTTACTGCACGATCATGATTAATGTTTAAGATAATGCCCTTGAGTCCCAAAAAAGAGGCTACATTATATCCTGTGCATTCTGCTAATATACATATATAGTATACTGAGGGATCATTCCTTAAAAATGATTACAAAAAAAATAAGAATTTAAAGAGTGCAGTTCAGGTATCTGGAAAATTCATTTAAAGTAATTTCTCAAATGCAAGGTGAATAAGCTGGTATTGTATTTTAAATAAATAAATAACAGAGGATATAAAATTACAGTGATTTGGTTCAGTGCCTGTAGCACAGTGGTTATGGCGCCGGCCACATGCACTGAAGGTGACGTGTTCGAACCCAACCCAGGCCAGATAAACAACAGTGACAACTGCAACAACAACAAAAAAATAGCCGGGTGTTGTGGAGGGCACCTATAGTCCCAGCTACTTGGGAGGCTGAGGCAAAAGAAACACTGAAATCCAAGAGTTTGAGACTGCTGTGAGCTGTGACACCATAGCACTCTACTGAGGGCCACGTAGTGAGACTCTGTCTCAAAAAAAAAAGAAAAGAAAAAATTACAATGATTCCCAGTTAGATTATTTTTTACCTATATTATATTATTATGTTATTTCTTAGAATACCTGAAATATATTATGCATGCTAATAGCCCACTTTCCTAGAGATACAATATGTGGTTGCCCCAGCTTGGAACCAGAAGTAATAAAGGGAAAAAATAAAAATAATATATTTATATACACATATATATGTATAATTAATAACAATTAGCCACTGAGTTTGTTTTTTTTAATTTCAACTATCACTAACTTTACTTTCGAGGAAAGAGTATTACCTTTAGGCAACTGTGTATAAATAATAACTAGTAATAGTGTACCAGCCACTAGGCCCAAGAATTTTACATTCTTTTCCTCTGAGATCTGCACAGACAACCCAATGTACATACACAAAAACCGAGACTCCCAGAGTCTCAATAACGCGCCAAGTTCGCAGAATAGGTAAGCGAGCCCTGCAGGGAATACTGGTACATTAAAGTACACCGTAGTACCAAACTTATGTTTAAGAGCCAAACCAAACATTTACACAATATTAATAGTAGCTAACATTTATTATGTGCTTAGTGTGTGCCTGGCAGGTGGCATATATTAACTCATTGAATCCTCCCTACACACCTATAAGGGAGGGGCCTTTTTTAGCCCCATATTACAGATTAGGAAACTGAGACTAATTAGACAACCTGCCAAGCAACACAGGAAATCTTATTCCAATGCCTGAGGTCTTAACTACACAACAGTGACATATTCACTAAATTATCCACTACTTCCACATTGTCAAGAAAATGTCAAACACAATTTAGAATGACTAAGGAGTAAGCTGCCTTCATCTGGAAATAAGAGTAGCTCACATAACAAAATCCCAAAACTACAGATGTTGGCGTGGATGTGGAGAAAAGGGAACACCACTGCATTGCTGGTGGAAAGGCAAGCTAATACGTTCCTTTTGGAAAGTAGTTTGGAGAACACTCAGGGATCTAAAAGTAGACCTGCTGTTCGACCCTACAATTCCTCTACTAGGTGTATATCTAAAAGACCAAAAATTACCTTACAACAAAGATATTTGCACCAGATTGTTCACTGCAGCTCAATTCATAATTGCCAAGTCATGGAAGACGCCCAAGTGCCCATCGACCCATGAATGGATTAATAAATTGTGGTATATGTACACCAAGGAATATTATGCAGCCTTCAAAAAAGATGGGGGCTTTACCTCTTTTATGTTTACATGGGTGGAGCTGGAACATATTCTTCTTAGTAAAGTATCTCAAGAATGGAAGAAAAAGTATTCAATGTACTCAGTACTATTATGAAACCAATGTATAATCACTCACACTTTCACAAGAAAGATAAACCACAACTGTAGCCCAAGATGATGGAGGGAAGAGGAGAGAGGTGGGAGGAGAGGGGGGAGATTCGATGGAAAGAGGGTAAGCAGTGGGACCATTCCTATGGTGCATATTGCAAAGGTACATGTCAAATCTATTAAATATAGAGTATAAATGTCTTAACACAATAATTAAGTAAATGAGGTGAAGGCTATATTAACTAGTTTGATGTAAGCATTCCTAATTGTATATATAATCAGCACGTTGTACCACATAAAGGCATCAATTGTGTACATGAAAAAAAAAAAAAAGAAATTTCACTTCTATGAAAGTACTCATTTCTCAACATTGTCATGTTACTTCTGTACAGTTCCGGTCCCAAACTCTGGAACACTATTCTGAAAACCCATCATTATCATGTCTATGATGGTACAAAACATACTTTTTAAGAAAAGTAAATAAATTCAAAGCTTTTTAAATATGTTGGAAAGAAGCAAGTGCTACATTTCCTTTGATCACTTAAGGAATACCTCTGCATTGTGAAGCAGATTGGTACAACAGTAATTACTCTCCATGTAGTGAAGACCCCCACCTTTAATCAGCTTCATAACATATCACACAGCTGTGAGTTCTCACAATTAAGGCATCAGTGATCACGACGTAATCCATAATCCAAATACTCAAATATTAGAACTGAATCAACCTCAGAGGACTTCTCCCTACTCAGCATTTTAGAACACCAATAATTTCATATACCATTTTGAAGAAAATATGTTCAAAAGTTGCTTTTTCTTAATTTCAAATTAATATGAGGATGCCAATTTTTAGGTTACATTGTTTTCAATTATAAGGTGAAGTTCAAGTTGTAGTTGAGCCCTTCACCCGGGGGCCTTGAACACCCTCTCATTGTGCACCCTGAGATCTCCCAACTGCCCTCCTCCCTCCTCTCCCCTCTCTCCCTCTAGCTAGACTATATTTGTGTTTTATCATTCACATGGGCATGTAGCTGTTTATATATTGGTTTCTTGTTAGTATTGAGTACATTGGATATTTTTTTCCATTATTGAGATAATTTACTAACAAAAATGTGTTTCAACTCCATCCAGGTAAACATAAAAGATGTAAAATCTCCATCTTTCTTATGGCTGAATAGTACTCCACGGTATACATATACCACAGTTTATTAATCCATTCACGGGTTGATGAGCACTTGGGTTATTTCCACTTCTTGGCAATTATGAATTGAGCGTCAATAAACATTCTGGTGCAAATGTCTTTGTGGTAAAATGATTTTTGTTCTTCTGGGTAGCTACTTAGTAATGGAATTGCAGGATGAAATGGAAGGTTGACTTTTAGTTCTTTGAGGATTCTCCAGACTTCTTTCCGTAAAGGTTGTCTTGGTTTGCAATCCCACTGGCAGTGTAGAGGTTGTTCCCTTTTTTCCCCATCCACACCAGCATCTGAGAATTTGGGACTTTGTGATGTGGGCTAATCTCACTGTTCAAAAGTTTTAATCAAAATAAATGTCATAGTGACCCTGAGATTAGTTAAAATTTCAATTAGGTTAAAACAGATAAAACCTTCTATGCCTGGTTTTGCATTCCTGTTACTTAGGAATGGGCAACTGGTGGATTCACGGTGTTTTCAATGACTTGGTTTTCAGCATAAAGTCACTCATAAAGGACAAGTTTAATGCGTGTTTAATCAAAGAGCAGCTCCACAGGGACACATGGAAGGCTCAACAGTGTCCAGGGAAAGCAACCCAAGCGAAGGCTTGAAGGTCACCTCCCTGTCCTTGAAGGTGGGGTAGTACACACTCTGCCAGCAGCCAGGACCAGCACGGCTGGCATGAACAGGTGCATGAATGAAATGGGACTCTGCACTGCCCGTGGCTTCAAAGGTGCCACAGTCTACAACTTTAACCTATCCTTTGGCATCTCTGAATAAAATGTAATATGAAAATGGGAATGATTAATAATAATTTTACATTTGTTAGTGGTAGTGAGCAGAGTTACTGCTTGGCATACTACTCATTCTATAGCCTCTCACGCAGGGTGCCTAGAAGTGACAGCAAGACTGACAGATATGCCATGTCTGCTGGCTGAGCGTGTGACAGCATAACTTATCCAAAAGAGCAGAATCAGGTTTTAAACAGAAGATGTGGTCCAGACTTTGAAACCTGTCAGCCTCGGGTTCTAGTCCACCCTGGCTCCCTTCTAGCTGTGTAATGCAAGGAAATTTCCTATCTCCCTAAGTCTTAAAATGTAGCTAATCCCAGAATTGAACTAAGGTTATTTGGGGATTGCTTAAGACAATACATGCAAGGTACTTAGCAGAGGAGCCTGTTAGAGAGTAAACACTTAAATATGCCCGCTGACGTTCACATTATCATGAACTCCAATGCCTGGATTGGAGGGCAAGGAGTTTATGAATAAACAAATTAACTTTCTAGTCTCTTCTCTCATCCCCTGGGTCATCCTCTGCACTGCTGTTCCATTCTCTTCTTTGTTTTTGAACAAGGAAAAGCCTTGTGGGATCAAGCAATTAAGGGTTCTTTTATCATAATGAAACTGAGAGGAAGAGAGAAATCACCAGGGTGAAGTTTCTGCTCAATTGAGAACACAGGTTGATGGGGCTAATATGGAATTCACTGGATCTCTGTTCAGAAACAAAGCAACTCCTACGAGTACCTCTCAGGCTGCAAGTGCTGCGGAAGAACAGGACCAGCTATACCTTAAAGGCCCAATGGAGCCAGTGGGCCCTGCTCCCAAAAGACGCCACAAGTAGAAAGAATAATGGAAAAGAAACAGAATTGGAAAGCAATTAAGGAACTGTCAACAAGAAGCCCTTAAAGGCTCCTATAAATCCTGTCATGGGGACTCAAATCTTTCGCTAGTCAGCTGGGAAAGTCCACAGCAAGGGAATACTAGAAAAATATTACAGGAATCTAAAAGCCACTTCCCTCTTCAACCTTTTAGCCATTTTTTTTTCTCCTGTGCACTAAAAAGTAAAAAGGTTGAGTCTCTGGAAAAATATAATAAACTAAATAATAATTAAAGAACGGCTTTATAAGATCGTCCAAACTTTCCTCCACAACCAAAAATACACTAATGTCTTCCCATACCTCTAGCAAATTAACAGAGCCTAAAATAGTCCCGTCTTAAATATAGCAGCCTGTCCTGATTTCAATGAGAACAGGTATGTTTGCCTGCGTGCGATCAGCAGTTTCCATCCATACTAAAATAACCTAAAATCGTTTTTCTCTTGCATTTTGTAAGCTGTGACATTGAGTCCTCACTTCCAGACAGCCTTGACAGAGACAGAGTTAAGCTGCATAACACCTTTGCATTTGTGTACATCTCTGGAGGCTACACAGAATCATCATTTCAAATCATTCCCCTCCATTTCATTCCTGCTGAGGTTAGCTCAATAGGCTCTGGGACTCTAATTTCTATTACTTCTTTTTTAGTCAATTTCCTCAGATATCCAACGTGTAAGGAAAAACCTCCTGAAGCCCTTCTATGTGAGGGAGAGAGATCCACCATTATTTCATCACTCAGAGGATAAAC
The DNA here is from genome assembly GCA_963574355.1 of Loris lydekkerianus. Taxonomy (NCBI): domain Eukaryota; kingdom Metazoa; phylum Chordata; class Mammalia; order Primates; family Lorisidae; genus Loris; species Loris lydekkerianus. The sequence goes on from CAUYPK010082295.1 coordinate 8,011, forward strand.
AGACTATATGAGAAGTTTTACGGGATAATGGCATTGCTTTAAAATAGACGCCTAAGCCCAAGGCTAAATAGAGATTGCAACCACACCAAAGAAAATTGCATAAAGCAAATTCAGAAAACTCTGCTGCCTCAGTGTGGTTCTCTATTTTACTTTCCCGGAAAATCAGTTGGGCTGGGGTGGTGGGGAGAAGAGGGAGTGTGAAGCATTGAACCCACTCTTCCCGCTGTGTACCTTTGATGACAGAGGTCAAACCAGGAGTTTCTGTTTAATCCAAAGGTTGAGAGGGAAATATTGAGAGAAGGAGAGACACAATTAGCCAGTCAAACCATTACGATCAACTCCAAAAACCTAATCAGAAGCTAAGATACATTGTATGTTCTAAGCAAAGTGTGTAAGGCTGTTATTTTTTTTAATTCTATAGGGAGGAGAGTTAGATGAAGCACAAATTTAATAGTTTCTCCCATTTGCTTATACAGCCATTATTTAAGGCCTTCTCTTTAGACCTTTTAAAAAATTCAAGCACATTACCAGGAGACATTACGGAGAATCAAACAATTACAGAGAATCAAAGTTCCTTTCACTGGGAGAGCCTCATGAGAGTGAGGGATCATGTGGAAACCATAAGAGAAGCATCACTGTGCCTTTCCTGTTTGGGAAATAATACCAGCTTTTTTGCCTGTTTAGGAAATAATACTAGCTTTCCGCATCTGCAGGTAAATCAATAAATCAACCCAAAATTTAAAAAGCACCCATTGGTCTGATGTGCACGTACAGCTTAATTGATTCATCTTGAAGTCTGGCCTTGCTCCAAGTTGCCTTTTCACTTTAAGTAAATATTGAGCAATTCGAGTATTGAGACCTCCTTTGAGTATAGTACACACACATGCTCTCCACTTAAAGGGAGATCGTGTAGAAATAGAAAATAGATGAAAACCTACCTGACTCAAGCCACCTACAAGAGCAAGTAGCATGGGTAGGAGCCATGGAGGTGGTGGGGGAGAACCCCATTATCAATCACATTGGAAAACTGAGATTAGCAGAGTGAAATAATGACCCCCCCCCAAAAAAAAAATCCTTGACCTGTTTTCCTTTTCACTAAAGCACCCTGCCCCGATGAACTCACCAGATTATCTCTCCATAGGCAGCATTAATCTTCCCAGCACCTCAGCCATCTTCCCCCTCAGATTAGCCACCAGACATGTTGCCTGGTGCCAACCTCAGACAGGGACCCCACGGTATATCCACACAAATGCTTTGCTCTTTCGACTCTTGTGTGCACACAGTGCTTACTACAAATATTTATAACTTCACAACACATATTCCCCTGCCTTTTATAAATATGACTAGTTACAAAACAAAGTGAAATATCACAACAGGTCGCCTAAGGTCAAATAGTTTTGTATACTTCACAACTTGAGACACAAGTTTCAGCATTTTCTTTTTTTTTTTTTTTTTCTTTTCTTTTTTTTTTTTTCAGAGAGAGTCTCACTTGGTCACCCTGGCTAGAGAGCCGTGGGATCATAGCTCACAAACTCCTGGGCTCAAGACATTCTCTTGCCTCAGCCTCCCAAGTTACTGGGACTACCTGAGCCACCAGACCTGGGTAATTTTTTCCATTTTCAGTAGAGACGGGGTCTCAATCTTGCTCAGACTGATATCAAACTCCTGAGCTCCCTCCCCCCCCTCAGCCTCCCACAGTGCTAGGATGACAGGTGTGAGCCTCCACGCCCGGTTGCCTTTTCCTAATGTTAATAAAAGCTCAACCCCTTGGTACCTTCCAGCCTTCTGATAGAGCACCAACTCCAGAGGAAAACAATTTTCAAATATGTGAAGCAAATAAACTGGCATTTACCACCTTTTAACAATGAACAAAACCTGGGGAGGAAATAAAGACACAAAAATTGTGTCAATAAAGCCATAGTTGAGGATGCCGTGTAGAAGAAAGTGCAGTCTGATCCCAGGTGAAGCTTATAAATGGCAGCTGGACAAAATAATCTGCAACCAGACGTCAGAGAGGTGAGAACCATCTGGAAACTGCTAGTGTGCCCATGGGAGCCTCAAGTTACAGGTGTGACTAGGGCAGGAGAGAGTCGTTCACAGTCAGGAAACTGGGGGAAGGGCTAAGTACCCTGAGAAGCCAATGGGCAGGAGTAAAGAGATTAGATGCTGAAAACTGTGTCTACAGCCCCAGGGGCACCGGCGACCTTGAGAGGCAGCAGGAGGGCCGCAGCAGGAGCTCCCCTCCCATGCACTTTTCTGCAAAGCGATATTGTCACTTCCCAGCAGGAGGGGGTCTTCTTCTCCATGCCCTTGAATGTGGTGGGCTCATGGATGCTTCCATCAGTGGAGCAGGGCAGAGGTGACATCATGCCAGGTGTGGGAAGTCGCTCACCTGAACTGGAGCTATTGCTCCCTGCCTCTTCAGGTGGCCACCATGTTGGAACTGCGGTTGTTCAGAAGCCACTCGGAAGTAGTACCCTGGCACAGAGGACACCACAGGGGGGCAGAGGACAGGATAACTAGGCCCTGGAGCCCCCGCTGACATGAGGACCAGCAACGAATTCCTCAGCAGAACTTTTCCAGAATCCCCAAGTCAAAAAATTGTGAGCAAAATAAAATGGCAGTTTCAAGCGATTAAGGTTTGGGATTGTTCATTACTGAGAAATTGATGCCCCAAACATAGGAACATCACAGTAACAAGTCTTATAGAGAAACAATTTGCAACTGATTTAAAACTGCTGGGCCTTTTACCCAAAAGATATCTAATTAGAACTCAAAAATGTGAAATAGAAAGAAAAAAACAGAGCTTCTCTGACATGGGTGGACCAGAGTAGCTGGAAGACAGGAGCTCTGCCACTAATGTGATATGCGATTCTGGCAGGTGCCCTGGGCATGTCAACCCCACAGACAGGATGGCTAACACTGCCTCGGGAAGTCAGCCCTGCGACCCACCTTGCCCCAGCTGCCCCAAGAGACAGGTCGCCAGCTCCTACTCTTAGCCTCTGCAGCCAGGGGAGCCTGGCTCTGATGTGAGGCAGGAGTTGTAACCCAGGAAATCAAGCAGGTAGTGCCCTCGGACCCCCTTCTTCCTGTGTCAGGCCTGACCACTGGCAAGTTAGCAACTTCCGGGTGCCAGTCTGAGTGCGTCAGCCCTTCAAAGATCCCAGAGCAATAGGTGTAATCAAGTGTGTCACAGAAGGAGGTGGCCGAGGGGCTTCCAGGCAGCCCAAATTGACAGTCCTCTTAAGTAAGATTTGGGAAATGGCAAAGAAAAGAATATCTGTGTAATAAATAGTAGAGTTTTGACTCACCGTGTACGGACGTGACAAGGAGGTTCACATTTGAAAAATCTGAGTTGGCTGTCTGGGACAGCACCCGGAAATGCAGCCAGGTGGCATTTCGAACCACGCCCCTCTGTGCCCAGCCCGAGGGGCGCCCTCCTCGTTAAGGTATCAATGTTCACAGCAACATTATTCTAGTTGCTTCGTGATCACATGCAGTGACTTAGGTATTTTCAGAAAGGGTGACCACAAAGTATCACACATGAAATGGGAAGGTTATGATAACTGGTGGAAAATGTGTGTCAGATTAGGAGAGCACAGAATTTGTGCCTTTCTGAGCAATCTCCTATCATTTTCCAATGTTTCTTTGGGTAAGCTCTGCCTATCTTCTATTTTAACAGCTGTCCTCATGAAAAGCATGTTAAACTAAAACAGAGTTCATGGCTCGGCGCCTGTAGCTCAGCAGCTAAAGCGACAGCTATATACACCAGAGCTGGAGGGTCAATCCCACCCTGGGCCTGCCAAACAATGACAAATACAACCAAAAAAAAAAAACAAACTGGGCATTGTGGCAGGCGCCTGCTGGGCAAGTCCCAGCTACTCAGGAAGTTGAGGCAAGAGAATCACTTAAGCCCAAGAGTTTGAGGTTGCTGTGAGCTATGACACCACAGTACTTTACCAAGAGCAACATAGTAAGATTCTGTCACAAAAAAAAAAAAAAAATTCATTCACTCATTCAACACCAACTTCACCAAGAGACCCTAGAAGTCTTAGAGACCCAGACACAATAAAATCTTCCAGCCAGATGTTTAAAATTGGTCTCATTTACTTGTTGCACATAGGTCACAAGCCAATATATATTTGGATAAAGATATTTTTTTGATTGCATCTTATGTTAAAAAGCCCTTGGCTCACCTAGGAAAGACCAGCTAACTTCTGAGTGGGGCCTGCCCCAGATGAAGTATTTGGTGGCTGCAGGAGCATCGGACCATTTTCTTGCCCCTCGGTGCTTCCTTGGATCGGGTGTTTCTTTGGAAGCCAACATGGAGCATTGGAAGAACCACTAATATGTTCTCCCCCCAACTTCCTCTGAACATTAGAAACACTAGGAAGATGCTTTAAACTGCCAGTGGCGCTTTCTACGGGAGTAGAATAGACAGGAAGAAAAGAAAATGGGGAACTTGTTTATGCACTTGTGTATATTTAGCATTATTATTGTTTTCATAAGTTAAAAAATTATTTTAAGAATCTCACCTGAAAAATCACAACCCCAGGCCATGAACTGAATGATATGAAGACATTATTCCAGCTCTCAAAGTCTATGTCCGCAGTGCACCTCGCAGAGCCAGTGACCAGCACTTGCATGTCCACATCTTAATTAAAGTGCAAAGGAAAAGAAACAGATTTACTTGCTTAATTTTTCAGCACCTCAGTTTCTCGTTTTGCAAAACGGGACTCAAAACAGTATCTACCTCACAGGGCAGTTTTAAGAACTAAATGAGCTAACAAAAATTGCTGGCACTCACAGCTCAAATGTCAGCTAAGATTATTTTCAATATGGTCATTCTTATTAATTCTATGCCAACGAGTGAAATAGTTCTGCCAGTATTCTCCTTAGTCCACCTAAAGTGTGCACAAAAGAACTTTCTGAGCCAATATAAAGTACCCTGTCAAAATATTAACATATAGCTATGAATAAGTATATCTTTTTGATTAAAACCTTATCACCAAAGGGAAAGCCACTGAACCACTTTCAGCAGATAAGAATGAAAAGTCAAACATTATATCATGTCAATACCAACCAACATAAAATTAAAGAAAGCCTTCCAACCTCTTAAGGGTTCTGGAAAGAGTGTGCCCAGAGATAACTGTTCAAATTCAAAGTTACTCAAGTTTTCAATTGACATATTATAAAACATTGAGTAGGAAACTGACTCATCCAATCTAAGGCTAAGTAAATAAACATTAACTATGGTATGGCGCTTGCCTGCTAAAACTCCAGCAGCTCACAAAGCAAATTGCTATCACTGAATGGAGCATCTCAAGAGCTCAGTTGCACAAACGTTTAGCCAGGCTCCTCTCCTTGACAAACCACTAACACACACATACCTGTGCTTCCAAAACTAGTGCACACACATTTCACTCACAGGCACGAATCCGGGGGGTGGGGACTCACCCATGAGTATAAATTTCACATAAAAAGGGGAAGGATAAGAACATAAAGTTCCCAAAGAGACACATAGCTGTGCTAGCTAGACTTCGGGATTAACACAGAAGTTCAGATCACTTGAAATAGAAATACCAGCCCAGCAATGATGTTAAACAGTAAACTAGTATTTGCAACAAAGTATTAATATGTTTCTTATCTAAAACAATAAGCAAAATATTATGCTCAAATATTCAAAAGATCTAAAAAAGATAATTCATAAAAATAAAAGCTCTAAAAAGCAAGCAAACATGCGGGAAAGCCCCTGCCTACCAGTAATTAAAAATGCAAGTTGAACAGGATAGCCACTTTCCCTGCTAGATCAGAGGAAGTAAATTAATAGTTATTTTTATATCGAATGTTACCAAAGTATTCCGTGCAACATGATCTCAACTTAGCCTGTCATGTTGTAAATGGGTACAATCCTCTGGGAAACCTTTCAGGCAATGCACAAATAAATGACATTGAGAATCCCTAATTTAATATGAGAAAAGCCACACGCTGAAGGCTGAACATCAAAAAATGTTTGAGTGGTTACACTTGGAGAATGGTTAATGTTGAATGTGGAGAAAACTGAATGTATTACATGAGAGAAATAATTAGACCAATTACAGTACACTCACCATATGGAAGATCACAACCAACATAAACCCTCTAAAACAACATGGAAAAATGTGAATCACGTAAAGAAACAGAATATAAAATCATTTATATACCATACTATGACTTTGTTAAATATGAGTGTTAATAGGAAATAAACAAAAAACTATGAGAGTTATGTTTGGTCAGGAAATTTTTCTCTTTCTTGTTCAATGTCTTATAATGGCATTATACCACTTTGTCAAAAAAAGATGATATTTTTGAAAACTAAATAATGAAAAGGATAAATTTTCTTTAGGAAAGCTAAAATGAATCCAAACTAATATAAACAAGGATTTTAAATTTTCAGAATAAACCCCAAATTTTAAAGGTAAAACAAAGCCACAATGTGAAATGTAAAGTTGGGTAGGCTGCTGTGAAAAACAGCCGGGCTCTGTCTAAGCCTGGGTGGGCACACCTGTCCCCAACACATGCCATGCCTGTCCCCAAGGCAGGGGCACAGCAGGCGGTAGGCTCCCAAGCCACCCTGGCTCCTGGTGCTACTAGGTACAAGCATCAGAGAGGGTGAGCTGCAGCCAGAGCACAGTGCCCCCCGTAGGGTGAGCTGCAGCCAGAGCACAATGCCCGCTGCGGACCTGACCACTGCTTCTCGGCTCCTCTCAGGATGCCAGGTACACGATCTTACCCCTGTACCTGAGAGTCGGAAGTATTTAGGGCCTGCAAGCACATTGGCAAGTGCCTTAAAAATGGCATACAGAATATTAATCAAGCAAAAGCTCTGCATAGACTCTGAGTTTTAGAAGTAAATTATATACTCAGCATGCTGTGATTCTGTCCTCTACTAAGGACTGTGGCACACGCACATCACCTATGGAAAACGTGAACAAAGGTGGGTCAAGGAAGCAGAATATAATATTAAATGTAGTCCACAATTACAAGTTTGTTTAAAATATCTGAATAAGCAAAAACTCATAACAACTATGTTTGAGTTCTAGGTTCCTCCCCTCCTTCCTTCCTAGCTTCCTTTCTCCAAACTTTCTCTGAAACGATATTACCTCATTCCACAGGGAGTAAATTGAGAAGCAGGAGGTACAAAGTCCCAGTAAATTCCATTCTACTCTTAATTCCACACCGCTGCAGCATTCCTTACTTAACTCATTTGGACCCATGATTGTTCTCATGCAGTTATAATTTGGCCTTTTAATCCCAGAAACATATTCAAAAAAGAAAAAAAATTTCATCATTTTTCAATGATACAATCATGTCTGAATTTAGTTTTGGTGAACTATTTTCTCTTTAGAACTTACGATGCAAGACTCAAACAGGAACTACTTTTGCAAGAAGAAAACAGATTGGCATTTACTGCCATTTCACAGTCTGGGCAGAAGTGGGACCTGGGGAATTGCCCATCTTTTCTGCTCTGGTTGGTTTTACAAGGCCACGGGGCCTAAGGAGTCTATCATTACCATGGCAACCTAACACTGCATCCCACATCCTCCATGAGGCAGGAGTAGGGACCTGCCTTCCTTGTCAGGTTCACACCGCCCTCCCCTCCCCACTCTCATGAGGCTTGACTGTCAGCTGAGATTCATCTCCAGCTCCAGTGCGGCTGGGGGTGGTGTCTGTTGAAATGATTCTGTGCAAGGTTAATATTCAGTCTGCTTTCACAAGATTAGCTATACCAACCGTTAACATAGTGAAATACTTCGGTTCTTCCACTCTGCCGTAAGCAACCTCCTTCCCCCTATCCCACTCCTACGGCCCTGAATGCTTTAACCTTTTTCCTGAGAGCCCCTTCCACTCCTCACCCACATACTCAGCGATGAAGGAGTTAAGGTGTGGCACAGCAGGGGACCTCCAGCCTTCTGCCCAGCTTCAGCTCTGATTAGCCAAACAATAAACGTGTCAACCGGTCTGTGAAACTAATGTATGATGCCCCATGATCATACCAATGTACATAGCTATGATTTAATATAAAAAAAAAAAATAAAAAATAAATAAATATCATGAAAAAAAAAAATACCCGTTAAATGTTTTGACTAAGGAGCCCTTTTTATGGAGGCACTGAGGTTCCAGAAAAATCTCCCATATTAATTAGCAACATCTGCCCAGGATGTGAAAGGGGCAGGGGCAGACACCCCGGCACCACCACCACACATCTTTAGCACTGCCACAGTCCAGTATCTTACTTCTCACTTCTCTCCTAGAGGAAACAGGATTGAAGGAGAGAGAAAGACAGTACCCGCAGTGAGAAAGACGCAAACCCCCGTAGCATAACAGGGACAGTTTTGTATTTTTTGTGAACAGGCCACACTGTACAACTTAGAGTACCGACTACCGATTTTAAAGGAAGGAGATCGTGACCCTTTACTTCCTATTCACAATGGTAAGAGCACCATTTCCTTAAATCCTCTGGGAAATAAAAGTTATGTAAACAATGATAACACCAAAATCAGTATTTTTATAGCATTTACCATGTTCTGGACTCTGTTCTGTGCAGGTACTTTCTTACTAAATCCTAAAAAAAAATAAAAAATAAAATAAAAAATTCTCTAATATTGTACAAAAATATTTTTGTTTATATTTTATATTCTTATTTTGTTTTACTAACATTTTACAGAGGAAGAAATTGAGGCACAGAGAAGTCATGCAGGTGGGCCATGGTTACAGCCTCAGAGAGGGCAGAACTGGGATCTGGAAGCTGGGCGGTCTGACTGCCAAGGCCACCTTCCTCCATGGTGCACTACAACTGCTCCAAGACATTGTTTGCTGGAGCAAACCGTCCATACCAACATACTGCACTTGGCATTTTCCTGCCTAAAGCAGAAAGACAACACCTTCCCAAGAAGCCCAGGAATGTCAAGGTTCTCCCCAGACCCCCAGGTGCAGTCAGTCCCTGTCCCTGGAACCCTGGGGTCAGAAGCACCCTGTGCTCCTGGACCAAGTCCCAAGTCAGGCAGGTGGTACAGAGGAAAGACCAGTGTTCCACTGGCAGAAAGGGGTTCATATCAGGAGCAGTGGATGAACAGAAGGCACTCCCAAAAGACCACAAAGAACAAAGGAGAAAAAGGAAATGCTGAGGAGGGGAAGATGGAGGGAATGAGCAGTCACTGAACTAGGAAGGACCTACACCTTCCAGATGGGGCCCAGAGAGAGGATTGGGCCTATTCAAGGGAGCAGTTCATTAATAACAAAACTCAATTTCAAGTCTCATTCTAGACCAGCACCCCTCAAATCACGCTGCATCTGCACAGCTAACAATGCACAAAGAAAGGGCCTGATACCCCGAATCTGTTCCCCTCCTCTTCTGGAGCATGCAGACAGATGACATTTCCCAGCCTCCCTTGTAGCCAGGTGCAGTCACATGATGGCAGGTGGCCAATGGGGTGAAAGAGGTAGGCACAGGTACCACACCCAGGCCTGGCCACACAAACCTCCCCCCCGTTCCTCCACGATCATCCTTCTTACCACTGACCAGAATGAAACCCTCATGCAACCTTGAACAAAGCTGCAGAGCTGTGTTTAACCTGAATCCCACAAAAATTAAAGAACACCGACCATCATCACCTGTAATTGCCGTGGTCTGTCCCTGCTATAATGAGGGAGAAGCTTCTGTGAGGAGCCAGGGCATGTTTGGGCCAATTTCTCACCCTACCCAACCCACCCTAACTGAGGAAACATTCCAGCTGATCACCCCTGACCCTCAAAACATACACATACACCAATCATTTAATTTATAAAATGGTAATATATAATAATATCTACCCAACCCCTTCAATTTAAAATTTTTGAATGGAGTATTCAAGGTTACAAAACATGAGCCTCCTTCCATTTTATTTCATCTGACATTGAACTCATTAACTATTCGTAGTGTTTGCTATTAAACGTTATTTGGTCTTTACCCTTGGCCCACACAGGTGTGCTAGAGTCAACTCATCCTATGCACCAGCTTGAACCAGTTATTAAAAAAACTTACAGTTAAATTATATTAGAAACAAAGGTCATATATATATTCAAAACTAATCTCATTATAAATATTTTACTACATTTTATCATCCATAATCTTGAAATTATTTGTCCCTATCATACCATATGGTGTTAACATCTTTTTTTATGTGTATCATGCAGCTGCAATATAATTTTAAATGGAATTCACTGGGTACTTGCTTTTCTATTCTAGTGATACTTTACTAAAGAGAATGGGCTCCAACTCTACCCAGGTTAATACAAAATATGTTCTGGATTGTTTATTGCAACTCAATTTACAATGATGTTCTAGTATGCATCTCTGTATTCAGAGGCATTAAGTTGGTAGCTTGAAATCAGCTGTATAGCGAGTGTTTCCGCCACCATAGAAATTGGCAAAGACTACAAATCAAGGTCTGTTGTTGGTGTTGCTCCTGTTTCTCTAGAGAGTCAGTAGTTAAATAGTTGCCACTCTTCTTAAGGAATGAACGAGCTTGAACATCATCCTCTTGATTATTTTAAACCAATATGAAGACATCTGGACTTGTTAATATGAAAATGCTGTTATTCTTTATTTGTATATTTTACTTTGGTTTCTCTCAAAAATTACTGAGTTGCTTCAAGAAAATTATTTAAGGTACCTATTACAATGGAAATAATTGGAATAGATGCCACATAACAGCATATTTGTGAGAATTTGAACTCATTATCTATTTTCTATTCAGAGTATGCATTTGCTAACCAGGATTTCTCTTCTTTAAATTATGAACAATCCTTTGAAACCAAAGCTAACAAGACAGAGAAAAAAAGTCTGGAACAGTTTTTAAAGGGCAAGTCTTCCCCAACAGATCAATAGATTGCCTGTCGCCCCGGAGTCCAACCAAGCTTTATGGTAAATGTTGAAAAAACCAATTATAAAATTTACATGGAAAATATAAAAAGGAGCTAAAAGAACCAATGGATTTTGAGAAAGAACATAGGGGTTTAAACTACCTGATTTCATAACGGCAGTGTAGTACCGATTACCAAAAGTAATCAAAGCAGCATCGTATTGGCCTAGAGACAGACAAGCCTGAACTGAACTGGCCTGAAGACAGACAAGCAGTTCAGCGGAACAGAGAACAGAAATAGACACAGACACACAGTCGGTTGGTTTCCAGCAAAGGTGCCAAAGTAATTTCATGGGGAAAGAATGCTCTATTCAACAAACAGTGCAGGACAACTGAATGTCCTATGGAAGATGTTTCTGTGGTGCTCAAGTATCCTTTTCAGGCTGCACGTTTTGGCTTGCGGTGCACCCGAGTGGAAGGGCAGCAAGAGAGGCTCCAATGTGCAGCTTCCCTCAGGATACGAATTTAACTTAAAACTGAAGATGCAGGAATATTTCTATTCTAACTACTTCAACGCTTTTATCATTTCTGATTAATATGACGGTACAAACGGTTGGGTTGCTGTTTACGTTGGTTAGCTGAGGTCTCAGTTGCAGCTGTGCCCGTCACCCAGGGGGTGTCCCAAGTGTCCTTACATTGTGCCCGTGAGGTGAGAGCACAACGACCACCCTCCTCCCCCTCTCCTCTCCTTCTCTTCTCTCCCCTCTCCCCCCCTTGAATTAAACTGAGTTTGTTTCTTGTGTCGACGTGTATTAGTTCCTCCCCTGGCTTCGTGTCAGTATGGAATTCACTGGGTACTTGCTTTTCTATTCTAGTGATACTTTACTAAAGAGAATGGGCTCCAACTCTACCCAGGTTAATACAAAATATGTAAAGTCTCTGTCTTTTTATGGCTGAATAGTATTCCTTGGTATACATATACCACAGTGTATTAATCCATTCATGGGTTGACGGGCACTTGAGTTGATTCCGTATCTTGGCAATTGTAAATTGAGTTGCAATAAACAATCCAGTTCAAATGTCCCTGTGATAAAATGGCTTTTGTTCTTCTGGGTAGATACCTGGTAATGGGATTTGGGGATCAAATGGAAGGTTTATTTAGAGCAGCAATTCTCAACCTGTGGGTCGTGACCCCTTTGGAGGTCTCCTGCATATCAGATATTTACATTATGATTCATAACAGTAGCAAAATTACAGTTATGAAGTAGCAACAAAAATAATTTTATGGTTGGGGGTCATCACACATGAGGAACTGTTTTCAAGGGTCGCAGCATTAGGAAGGTTGAGAACCACTAATTTAAAGTTCTTTGACGATTCTCCATACTTCTTTCCAAAGAGGCTATATTAGTTTGCAATCCCACCTAATTAAATAAATTGAGTGCAGGACGCATTTATCTTCTGGGACTTGCTAAACCTGTGGCCGGAAGCCTCAGTGTGGGTATGGCGCACTCTGTCAGGATGGAGGGCACACTTTTTCTTGTTGTTGTTGTTCTTGGCTGGGGCCAGGTTTGAACCTGCCACCTCCGTTATATGGGCGCCCTACTCCTTTCAGCCACAGGTGCCGTCCAATGGGGGGCACACTTATAACCAAAACAAAGTAGGTAAACAAAACACATGTACCCCTAAATTCTTGCAATTTTTAAAAATTACAATAGAAATAAAAAAGTCTAAAATAAAAATATTAATAAGAATTTTACCTTTTCACTACTAAGTCATATAGTCATTTCTTAGGAAAAAATTGTGAGAGGTGATCTACAAAACAATGTTGGTGAAATACTCTTATTCAACCCCCTTCACAGCTTAAGAAAATAAGTTTAAACCAATTAGGTCACTAATACAAAAATCCTAAAGCCTCAGGGCCAGGTGTTTCCAGGTTTCTGCTGCGCTGCTCCATTTCAGTGGATCTCTCAGGATGGCTGCAACCCCCCAGACTCATTTGCAGAGTCATCTGGGAGGTTCTATGAATGTGGCCACCTGGCCCCACCTGTTTTCGGGCTGGCAGTGTCCAGGGAGGGGCTAGATTTATAGTCTGACCACACTCTGCAGGTGATACCTGCACACATCTCTATGAGCATACCATGTGGACTCAGAGAAAAACATTTAGAGCCCAGACAAGGCTATGGAAAACCAGCTTTCGGCAATGGGAAAATAGAGGTTATTATTATATGTGCAAATTAGGTTAGCCTGTTTTCTCTCTGGCCATTTTAAACATCTTAAAATGTCTTGTTGGCACACACAAGGACATTGAACAAAGAATAGGAACACTAATTCCTAAACGTATTATGAAACTAAAAATAAGCTTTTGAGAGTTCATATTTGCATCTGGGAGTGACTAAGAAAGCAAAGCTCTACTAAAACCAGAGCTTCAGGCTCCATCTTCACAGAAACTGAGCAGTTGGTCACCCCAGGATGGAGCCAGGAAGTGAAGAAAGTGCTCCAACCTCCCAGGCGTCTGGGCAGAACCTCTGAGGCCAGCCCCACCGGGAATGCAAGAATCCACAGAACTTGCAGGTTTTTACCCCTTAAGTAACTTGGACTGCAAGCTATGCCTTCCTCCTCCCAGGGAAAGTCCTCCATTTGAACTTGGATCTTAATTACAGGCATATATTTATGAAACAGCCCTTGAAGAAAAACACGCTGAGAAAGAGAAACATCAGCAGAAGAAGCCCTTCCCCATGGCCCCAGCTACCAATTTCTTTTCACAGCTAACACACCTAAGCAATCTTCCAACTTACTGTACCTGTTAAATTAAGGCACCCTAAACAGGCTATTTTAAAAGGTTACAAGGCAAAACAATAACAACTAAGAAAGGCCAGTATTGGCCTGGGTGTGCTTTCAGAACTCAGGTCAATATGACCCCAGCACTGTCCTAGCAGTCTCCTGGGTTCTAGGCTCCGATTTGCATGTTTCAGGATTACATTACAAAGCAGTACCTCCCACTCGGAGTCAGAGCTTTGTTGAAAGGATTAATATAGAAATGTGCCAAATTATTTAAAGATGTCTGAATAGTCAGCAAACATTATCAGCAGCTGATACATGAGAAGCAGCTCAGTACATCCCGTACAAAACCCATCTCAGAAACACCTTCCTCTCTATTCACGCTGCGCAAGGGAGTTCGCGTATTTGAGGCAATTTCAGGTATCTGTGATCGTTTCTGGGGAATCAGGAAGTATTCCAAAGCAGTCTAGTTTTACTAGCAGCAGAAAGGAGAACCTTTTACTCAATCGTGGCAAATCTACAACTGAGGTTGTAATTTTCTCAGAATAATGTGTGTGCAACGAAAGAGGGGCAATATCAAAAACGGAACAGCAGAGGGAATCACTGCAGCCACGAAGGGTCGCAGGGCACAGCCAGCGGGCGCAGCAGAAGCTGGAGACAGCGAGCACGCAGTGTACTGTGTCTAGGATGGGCAGTTTCCTTGGGCAGAGCTCCACAGCCTGAGTTTTAGACAGGAAAGGTCAACATTTGGACAGGCCTGGGTTGTAGTTTTAATGAGTGGTTGCAGCAGAACGTCCAAAGGGGTAAGGGAGCTGATGAGTATTGGCAAGACATCTCTTTGAGTGATAGATTGTGCTGCTTACCCTGGTAAGGGGAGAGAGGGTCTCTGAGAGTTGGCTCAGATCTGGAAGGGGCCTCGGAGGAGCATGGGCGGGGCCTGTGGGGCTCGGAGGGGTCTGGGAGGGGCATGGATAGGAGAAAATGAGGCCTCAAAGGCCCTGGAGGTTCCAATCAGGCTGAAAGACAAATGGATAGGAACCCAGCCAGGAGCTGCAGGTTGCATGGCAATGAGACGGATAGGACTCTGGAATTAGAGAATGCCAAAGTCAACAGCTCCAAAGATACCTTTGTGGAGGATCCAGTCATGAGCAACCACAATGGAGCAGAGGTGAGACAAGAGGCAGCTGGGGGAACAGGGCCACAGCCAGGCTGGGGAGTCGGTGGGTTTTCCACAGGATGCCACATTGAAACCAGTGTCAGCAGGACTTGGAGGTAGGGAAGAAACTGAATCAGATATGAAAGATTTCAAGAAATATGAGAATGTGACAGAATGGGGTCCATGGCAGAAAAAGCTCCCAAGAAGTACAATTTTGCACACAGTGGTGAAAGGCCAGTATTTTTGTGATCCTGAGACTTTTAAAACAAACAGCCTCATTAGACAGGGAAGTGGGGAGCTATCTCCTTGTCTCCTGATCCATTAGCAAAACTACAACCTTCATACTGGGCATAGTGAAGGACATTGATAAATGCTAGCTGAACAGATCTCAAAGAAACAAATCAAAAAGGAAAATCATGTAGGTGGTTTTTTAAGTTTTAATGAAAATTGGGAGATAATGTAAAATTCTGCACTTTTGTAAAGAAAGAAGCCTGGTCTCCTCTTTGCTACTCAGCTTCCTTTGGTGGAGTATTGATTTTGAAGGTTTGGTGACATCAGTAGACTCCTGAGAGCCGCCTGCCCTTCCAGGCATCAGGATGACAAAGAAAGACAAAGAAAATAATCAGAGAAGTGAGAAAAAAAAAAGAGCACAGCTACAGGAGAAGCAGAAAAAAACAAAGACAAAAAAGGGGGGGAAAAAGAAGTATAATTATAAAAACCTCACTTCTATTACTTTTTACATTTTTATTATATTAAATATAGTCTATTACATTACATTAAAATACTGTTAAATGCCTAACTCGTCTTTAAATATATTTTACTAGAATTAAAAATGAGGTTTTATTCAAAGGCAAAAAGTACCTCATACATTCTGCTGTAGCTTTCAGAGAAATCACTCACATTTCCCCCAAATCATGTGTTTTTGATCCCAACAATTATTTGCATTTTTACCTCAGGAGCAATTCACATGAGGAAATGTCCTTTTTCCCTAAAAGTGAGAAAGCCGCTTGGATATGATTTTTACAGAGCTCTGCAAAGTCCATCAGTTTCCTCCCTGCAGTGATGACACCAGCTAAAACTCCTATGTGAGAAAATCACCGTGAGATAGTCAGCTTGGCCTGCTGGGCATAAATGCCAACGTTCAACAAGGTCAGTGACTTCAGAAAATACAGCACACGACAAACTTTCTGGCAGAAAAACATTACCACCGTGGTGTGGCTGACCTTTGGCTCCTGGCCAGAAAAAGAGCCGGGAAGCCCTTCCCGCAAGCCAGTCGAGGCACGAAGTGGCAAGTCTGTGGCAGGACTGCCCTTTCTGCAAACAGATTCTATAAAGCCTGCCCAAGCCATCTGGCTCCTCTGCAGACAGAACTTTGAGAATTCCTCAAAAGATTTTTGCAATAAAATCAAGTTTCTCCCCGTATCACACTAAATCCATAGTATAAAATTTTCCTATAAATGCAGAGAACTAAATTGGACGGAATATTCCAGTCATGGTTGGAGAGGTATCAAGTATTGTGAGCGCATTACTTACGTGTGACCTGAGGCCATGGACACACATAGAATGTGAAGTTTCAGAGCATAATAATAAGGAACTCAAATAGCACAGAGGTCTCAAGAGTTACTCAGGCAAGTTATATCCTCCATGGGTGTCAGCTTCCCGGTGATGAACATGAGGACACCTATCTCAGGCAAGCTGTCTAAATCAGAGGAAGTGATGTTGCAAAAGGGTCTTTGTAGTTTGGAAAACATCATGCACTTTGAATTACCCCATGGACTTGATTGAGTGGTGCTATGATCCCTAACCCAGCCTTGAACCTGGGGACGAGGGTAGCACAGCAGACAGTAGCACAGACCCTGGAACAGGTCAGCATGGACTTCAGCCCAGGTTCTACAGCTTTCTATCTGTAAAGCTTAGGTAATTGTTCCACATACCTCGGCTTCCTCACTGATAAAATGGAGATGATGATGATGATATTAATAGTAGCAACACTTACTAGAGTTGCCAGAATTAAGTAAAGTCCTTGTGAAGTGCCTATGACCCTGGGAAATATTAGTAGCTGAGCATCAGTAAATGTTGACTGTATGTTATCAGAGTACATGCAGTGCCATTTCTGTAATATCTAGCCATTTTCCTACATTCTGTGTCCATGACATTTTCTTTCCTTGCGTAAGCTCCAAAGTAGTCCCTTCGTTTTATGATCTTTTCTATAATGTCTCAAAGTCATTTATCTTCTTATCTGTTCCAACAATCGTTGCCCAACCTCATCTCAAAGAAGCTGGGAGGGTAAGGGCCACATGAATGTTCCCATCCATGGTTCCCTCCACCATTCAGCAAATGCGTAACTGCCTGGCACAGCCAGTGAGCAGTGATGTTCACCATGCAGACTGAAGAAATCCTAACAATGCCAGCCCAAAGATCAACCCTGAACTTGATCCCAAGGTGCTCCAAAGTCACTGGTCATTGCGCTTTTCTAAACATCTTCCACCCATCAAGCATGATGGTTGTCAGGATTTCTAAAGAGGGTTTATTTTTTATAGTTGAGGTATGTGGAGATGTTCTCAGACTTGGTGGACATCTGAGAGCTTCAGCTACAACTTTCTGACGCTGTCTGATCCTGAAAGTTAAGAGAAGATGAAAATAATTCCTTAGACCATCAAGGATGACTAAAGACATGTTTATGCTGAATTTATAGCTATAATTTCTAAACTGTTAACAGGCACGTCACTGCACAAGGTCCTCCGAGAGGTTCCCTATCAGCTATAAATACCACTCTATTAAATAAAGAGTGATCAGTAACCACTGAGGCCTGCAGAAAGTGGTTGTTGGCTTGAACAAAACCACACAAATGCCATGGCATTCATGCCCTATAGCAGGAAAAAATTTTAAAGCGTTTGAAATGGGACTGGATATTGAACGAGAAAGAAGTCTCAGGTATTTGCTGCTAAAGTTGTAAGTTGTAGCTAATAGAAAAACAGGATCAAAGTTGTGGTGAACAACATTGTAGGTCCCTCTCAACATGTCCCTTTGGGACAACTGAAACTCTTATAAACCTTACAAATAAGCTATACATTTGTACAAACTGAGTTGCTCCTTTCTTTAGCCACTGCAAATATGTTAACTACTATAGCAGTCGACATAGTATAGTAATGAATCTGTCACTACTACCTGAAATGTCGGATAACTACATAATTTATCATCAAAACCAGGACATTTTTAGAGCAAAAGGAACACCATTAATAATTACCAGGTGGCAAAGCAGGAAGTGTGGTCCCCCTGTGTATATGTCGGTGGAGAGTTTGCCTAATCTAGCCTCCTGGGACACTTTTACTTTGAGCTTCTTTAATTCACTTAGTGAAATATTTTCTAGGAGCTGACCTTTCGCCAAGCCCTGAGCAAGGCACTGCAGGGCACGGGAGAAAGGAGCTGTCACTCCCAGCTCTGCAGAGTTCCTATCAGAACCCGTACAAGGCCATCAGGGGCGTTCATGAGCACACGTGCCAAGTGGACTCAAGCAACTATATGGACACAATCCCAAGAGAGATGGTGGGGGAAAGTGGGCTGGGCCCCCCAGGGTCATCTACCCAAAATAAATTGTCTAGGGGAATCTATTCCTTTCTCCACTTTTCAGGGAGGCCAAACAGTGGCCGATTCCTTGACGATATGGGTTGTAATCTTTTTTTTTTTTTTTGCAGTTTTTGGCTGGGGCTGGGTTTGAACCCGCCACCTCTGGTATATGGGGCTGGCGCCCTACTCCTTTGAGCCACAGGCGCCGCCCATAATTTTTTTTTTTTTTCCTGCTGCTGTCTGTATCTATAACTTCAAGCAGCTCCTTTTCTCTCTACATCTTTCCTTTCCTTGCCTTCTACAAAAGCTATAGTGAGCAAATATTATACAACCAGGGGTTCTGTACCCAGTGACGCTCCCCTGGGTGTGATTATTTTCACTTCTAATTTTAAGGCATTATAGGAAGTTGTGATGACTCAACAAGTCCCAAGAAGCACAGACTAGTCCATTGCTTAGATTGCCAAGAAAACCTGTAATAAATAACTTTTTAAAAGCTATTAAATTAAAAAAAAATGATTTGGAAAAGCACTGTAAACACAGATGGCTTACAATGCAAAAATATGCGATGTTATATCAGTTTAATTCAGAATCCAAAACATCGAAACCGATAGATAAGTCAAATAACCATAAATTTGTACTCGTCTTTTGCTGACGCCGACCAAGTCCGTTGTGCTTACCTATGCAGTTGTGCCGTTGACAGAACTCACGGAGAAAAAGGCTTGACCCAGCCATCTCTGAGTTACGAATAGGATGAACTAAACATCTGACAGATGCTTGTTATACAACATTACACTCGGGCTTTCTGAAGGAATAAAAATAAACAGCATAAAATCAACCAAACTCTTGAGTATTTGACCGTACTTTATTTCCACATCCATCCAGCATCTGTTCACTGAACGCACACTCTGTGCCAGGCACAGGCCAGGTACTCAGTCTGAGCAAACCAGACCAGCTCCCTGTCCTCATGGGACTTACATGCAGTAGGCCAGAGACAGTACATAAGCAAATAATAAATATTTAATACAAAGAAATACTAAGATTGAAGCACATTCTTCTCAGTAAATTACCACAAGAATGGAAAAGCAAGTATCTAGTGTACTCAAGACTAATATGAAGCCAGTAGCCGATCTAATTCACGCCAACAAAGGAGAAAAACTCATTTCAATTCAAGCTGGGGGAGAGGGAATGCAGGAGTGGGGAAAGGGGTTTCAGGTGCTAGAAATATATATCAAAAGCTACTACAGTTACAATAATGGGTTTGATTAAGTAATTCCATTCCTAAGAATATATGGTAAAGGTGTATTCAGAAATGTGTACAAAGATTTTTATGCAGGACATGCGTGGATATCCACATCAAAGATCTCTATAGCATAATAGCAAGTAATGTGAAACAACCTCCAAGTCTAACCGAAGAAATGTTCAGGAATTATGTCTGTAAGATGAAATACCAGTCAATGATTACTAATCAATTTTTGTACAATATTTAATGACATGCCCATGAGAAGTTTAATAGAAAGGACATTATAATGGTATATGTATATATATACACACATACCAAGTATAATAGTATATATAAATAATTCCAACTTAAAGTCTATGATATATTCACATACACAGATTCAGAAATATGCTGAAAAGTGACCATTGCTGAGTTAAAGGAGTATAGTGACTTATTTTCTTTTTACTTCTATGAAAGTTCTAATTGTTTCACCAGGGGCATGACTTACATTTACAAAAAGAAAACAAAGAAATGGAAATATACTATGTCTATCAGCAGCCTTTTATATTAAAAAAAAAAAAAAATCTCCCACAAGTAGAAATGTATAACTCTTCAGTAAAAATAAGGGTACCATTTTAGTGCCCTTGGGAAGTACTCTCACTGCTATATTTGCATTTTTTTTCTTTATCCATCTATCGGTTCAGTTGCTGTCCCATCAACCTAGATACAGGACTGTGCTATGATCATGTTTGCAAATCGAGAATCTAGCACCATGTGTGGCACATAGTAGATGCTCAATAAAAGTGCTAAATTATGCAAATTACAAATTTGAAGCAGTTTGTTTCACTATTTAGAATTATCTCTCCGCTGTGTAAATAGAGATAATTGTCTTTCACTTAAGCCAAAGCCTACACTATTCCTGGAGTAACACTTAAGTTGTTCTGCATTCTATTTAGGGCTTGCTTTTTTCAGAGCTTTTGAGTGCCTGAAATAACTACAATTTTTATGCCACTTGTAAGTGCTGAATTGAACCTGTCCAGAGTCACTGTAGCTATTTCCTTTCTCCCTATTTTTTCATTACTTTGGCTCAGAGATGTCAAATGACTTAAATATTTTACAATGTCAAGGTTTCCAAAGAATTGGGGATTTTTAACCGCTAGTCTGGCATTGGAAATTCTAAGTATAGGCAGAACAGTCATTATGATAATAAAAGCAAGTTATTACAGATGTAAACGTCTCTACATAGATGCTCTGACGGTCTATTGCCTGACCCATTGTTTCTCTCTGATTCAAATGTGAAAGCTATACACGTTTCCTCAAGCAGTACACTACACCCCTGAATAACTCATTTCCTCTATATCCATTGTTCTATACTTTTTTTAATTTATAAAACTCTCTCTCTATTGAAAATGTACTTGCAATTACAGAAAGCTTCTTCCCATCAAGAGATAATGTGTCTCTGCTAACGTGAGGCCAGAATCCATGAACGAAGCATATGCTGTCCTCAACTCGTTACATTTAACAGGTCCTGGGCAGGGGTAATTCTTTCCAGGAAGAGACCAGAAAAGAGGAGCAGGTGAGGAAAGGCGAGAGCCTAACATTAGAAAGGTCTCGGCTAACATACTCACCCTCTAACACACTGTCATTTTGGGATTTATTTCTATTGCAATCGGAAAATAGCATTTTCCTCTTACCCTTTTCTTTTAATGTAAAAAAGCCCAATACTGAAGGTTGAATACAATGATGCTTTGGACAATTTACACATGATATGCTCATCAGTACTACATATTAAAATGTTATCTTCCATAGCAGGAAAAGTATTAAGGATGAAATCATAATACATCAAAATGAATTACATCCAATGATACTCAGACAATGCTTAACAACCAAGTCTCGGGGGGGGGGGGGACCCTATAAACCCTGATTTATAGGGTTTCCAATTTCCATGGTGTAAATACTCCCACATCCAATTTACAGCTACTGATGTGATGTCACTGAACACCAAGGTACACACAACTCTGGCAAGCCGGGAGGAGCTGGCTCCAACACAGCCCACCACAGACTTTACCAAGGACTGCAGCAACTGAGGCGATAACAAGGAGGGTTTTATATTTATAGCCTACAACATGATGACAGAAAATTTCCAACATCTGGGGTCACTATGGTTTATGTACAGTGGATGAGAATTATTCTCAACTCTTCACTTTTTCCTTTCTCTTCTCACATCTCCTCTTAAGCAGAGGCTTCTCTTAGAGTCTTCTTCCCCACAAAATAATTTCAGCTATTACCTACTCTTACACATATTCTAAGGCGATTCCATCAACTGGAAATTCAACCTTTTGCTTGGGGTTCTCCTCCCAGTGAAAAATGCAGCTATTTCCCACTAAACTATTCTAGTCTGATCATACCACAGTGTGAATGAAGCAGAGTCCAGTTTTTGGAAGAAGTTTATAAGAGAGAAAACAAAAAGTGTCCTACACACTTTAGTGGAGACCATCATTACCAAGGAAAGGGAAGAGGTTTACAAATGACAATACATTTCTCTTACGTGGCCACAATGCCCAGGGGCTAGTCCTGACAAGCAGCCTCCACCCCACATATTCTGTTGGGACAGACCCTCTTGGGAGAACACCACACTTGCAAAACCAAACTTTGTCCCCTAACAAGATGGACATTCTGATGCTAAATCTCAGCCCCTCACGCCTGCTACCAGCCCTCCCTGAGTGGAGACATTGGCCCCTGTGCTGTTTTCTTCCAGGCCTCCCTTTTATGGTACTTGCATTACCTGGTGCCCCTCCCCAGCCAGAATGTGCCCCCACCTGCCTGCCCAGAGCCCCCTAACATGGGGCATTGTCACCTCTCAACGGGTACTTGCCCCACGTGACATGTCCGTTGCTGGTCCTGAAGGGCCCAGCAGTGCAGACAGCTGTGAGAGGCTTCCTATAGAATTCCAGGAGCCTGGGACAAAACCACTGTGTAGGAGACACACGTTGGCTTGGCTGCCTCTCCTCCATTTGCCCTTCAGGGGGGTTTAGTGGAGCCATCAATCAAGGCATGCCCCTAGGTGGCCCAGGACACAGCCTGGACCTTCGGCCTCCCTCTAGTTCAAGTTGTGAGGCACCTAGCGAGATCACAAAGGCTAAGTTGTCCAAGAGCTGTGCATGAAAGGCGTGCCACCCGCTCCTGCGCTCCTGAGCTGGGCAGGAAAGGCGTGCCACCAGCTCCTGCTCTCCTGAGCTGGGCAGGAAAGGCAGGCCACCGGCTCCTGCTCTCCTGAGCTGTGCATGAAAGGCGTGCCACCGGCTCCTGCTCTCCCGAGCTGCCCTGGTCTCTCTCCTCTGCTGGCCAGTTTTCGCAGCTTCTACTTCATTTCTGTTAGCTGCCCCGGCACTTCCATTTAATTCTTTTTTGCTTGAATTAATGAGAGTCTATTTCTGTTCCTCGCAACTGACAGACTCTAATTGGCACAAACACATTTCAGAAGACTGGTGGATAGGTAGGGTAGATACAAGTAAAGTCTTAATCGCCTGTATTTTTCTTCCATCCTCAGATGGCCAAGCTCTGGCCATGAGCAAGGCCTAGAATCACTCCTTTTTCCTGCCCTCTATGTCTCCAGACATCCACATCTCTGAGCAGGGTTGCAGGGAAAGCAGAATTGCAGAAAGAGAAATGCTCTTTGGGTGCAGAGGGCAGAGAAAGAGCAGACCAGGTCTGAGTCTATTCTCATCCCTGGGGGTTTGTTTTAGGAAACTCAGCTAGGGGCAGATGAGGATAAAAGCATATTTGAACAAGATACAGATGGAAGATTTCTTTTATTCCCAAACAATGAATTGGCACAATATTAGCCCAGCGGACCGCAAGGACCTTCAGTAGGTGACATCTCAGAATAAAGTCCCTGAGTCTCAAAAGGGATCATGGAGAAGCAACTAAGGAACGACATGTGAGTTAGCATGGTCCATGGGAACGAGCCAAGTGTCCAAGCAGCAACCACAACCTCCACTCTTTTAAGATTCAGTGTCACAACCATCATGCAGCCACGGGGGGAATTAAATCAGGCACCCTGGTGACAGAGAGAAAAGCAGAGCGAATGCACAGATCTGACTCAATTAGAAAAGAGGAAAATGACAGGCATTTGATGTCCTAGCTATTCCTGGTCATTACTGTAGCATTTTAAAAAAGGGAAAACTGTACTCAAAGAGATTTACTTAATGATAGAATTAAAATGCTAGAAAAAAAAACATCAAAAGAAAAAACAGTGTCCTGCCCCCTGCAGTCAGAACAGTCTCAAATGGAATTGATAAGAAAGGCAGAGGGCTGAAAGACAGTGAGGTCTTGAATGAGAGGCTGTGTTCAGACTCGTGTTCTGCCAAGCCAGCGAGCAGGTGCCTCTGCTCTCCCAGCCCCTGTTCCCTGTCTTTCCTCTGTAACATGAACAAGGCCACTACCTGGCAGATTTATTCTGCAGAATAAATGAGATCATGTGTGAGACCTACAAACACCGAAGTTTTCAACATGATATAGCAAGTACACCAGAGTATTATAGAGGGGAAGAGGGAAAGAACCCTGCACCATGTGCACATCAAAATACAGTAAAGATCAAACCCCGCACGTTATGTTAAAGAGAGAAGTGGAAGAAGAGCAGTTGCTGTTACGAAATGCCATCAGGTGAGCTGGAAGAGACACCATACAGGGGAAGCGACCGGACTGCTGTTCCCCCGTGTCTGCTCTTGGGACAGAACCAAGTGTCCGGTAGGAAGCAGGAATGTGGAAGACCGTCGATGTTCGTGAGCTTAGAAGCCAGCAAAACATCCATTTTTTTCAGCCTTGCATCTTGAGTGTTTTAGGTGTGGAAATATAGTAATCAACATTTGGCTTTCAGCGCACCTAAAAATAGTTCTTCACCTGCTGCTGCTGCTGCTTCCATTGGTTACGAAGGCTATTGTTCATTTCAGCAGATGGAAGGGAAGCTGGGAAAAGCTGTTCACACCCCACAGAAGGGAGCACCAAGCAGCGGAGGCCTGGGTAGTGCGTTAATGAGTTGGGACAGGGATGATTAGCTCAATGGCTAACGCCAGGTCTTCTTCTCTCTGGAATTTGCTGTTAGTGCCCTGATCCTTCGCTCTGGTGCCAGCATGCTGATTTGGGCCTGCGTCTCAGTGGGCACAGCAGTGAGCGTCTCCCTGAGGCCCAGTTTCCATTTGCTTCCAGAGTCTCCCCCATTGCACTCTGTAAACCCTGAGTTTTCTTTTCACATGTCACACAGCATCTTAAAAGTTCCCAGATTGGAGATTTGGGGGGGAAATCATCTGACATGATTGGCTTTGGAGACAGCTGCCCCTGCTGTGGACAGCCGCTGCCCAGTCGTGGTAGAAGGGGACAGTCCAGGCTGCTGTGTCCTCTGGGGAGAGCAGGGGAAAGGCATCAGCTCTCGTGACTCCCAGAGTTAGCCAGGAAAGCAAATTCAGGGGGGGGGGGAGGGGGCTGAAACTAAGAACCATTATTAGCCCCAAACCAGTCCGGAGCTCCTTGCTTTATCTCCTGAGCCACTTGCCAGGAAAATAAAAACCAAACAAATTCTCCATTCTGCAGCTCCTTCTCTGTATGGATGGCCAGTATCCTGGGCTCCCTGTGTTCTCTTTGTAACACACACACTCAGGCCCCAGCTAGAGTGTGTGTGCAAATTGTAGTGACAGCCCCACCTTCAACAGCTCCCTGCCCAACACCAATTTCTCTGCAACTTTCCCTCTATGCCCAAGTAGCTCAAACTGATGAGAAAAATATTAATTAAGGCTCATTTTGCATTAAGCAAGCTAGCAAACATTCCAGCACCAGGCAGGGAATCATAAGTAAGACCGGCTCCTATTAAGCTTCCATAAATTTCTATCCCTGTGCATGCTGATTCTTAACATTCACGGTCACATGCGTGCCCTACCCATCTCAGCCCTAGACTATCTGATTCTTCCAAAAGGAAAAACCTAACATAGGAACAAATATGGGATTTAGGACCAGCTAACGGGTGAAATTCCTTGGTGTAAAGTTAGCCACGTTGCCAAATGCAGAGGTCATAAGGAAGCTTAGCAAAACTGTTTGAAATCTATATCTAGAGGGAGGTTCAGGGAAATGGTGTGGGGCAGGGTTAGTCTTATTTCAATATGTGTTTATTACAAAGACAAGAACAATTCCTGAGGAGAAAGATAACAATTTTGGAAATCCCACCGCAGAGGGGACACTTTGTCCGGTTTGTCGTCTGTGGTAATGGCAGCCAAGCCTCAGTCTGAGACAGGCCTGAATTCTAACTATCTGCCCTTGAATACTGGCTGGGCTTATGTGTCAGATAAGCCTCAGATCTGGTACTAGAATATAAGATTGCAATCCCTACAATGACAAAATTAAATAATTCTCAGTTATGGAAACTACCATCAAATTAATGCATTTCCTAATTTTGCGGTCAAGTCAGAATGTCATCACCTGAAATTCATTCTGGACACATTGTTGAGATCACAGTAATGAATGGACCAATCTATTACCTCTCACAAGTGAAAAGTTTAAATTTTACCCAACTAGAAGGGCTAACTAGTTTCTCTGTGGAGGTTAAACTTAAACCCCACAAAAAAACTACTAAAAGAAATACCAGAAACATTATTAAAATAGTATTTGCCAATTTGTAGATTGGTACTGAGATAAACCTAACAGTATGAACAATTCATTGACCTAGTTTTTAAAACATGGCCAAATCCCAGGAAATTTCCCATAAAGCTGCGGTACTCACTGAAATGAGGGCTGGGCCCATCACCACCACCCCTAACACCGGTGAAGTTGAACTGGATTAAGAACAATGATCAAAAGGAATGAAATCAAACATACAAGTAAATTACAAAAAAATCATTATTAAGTAAAAAAATTAATAAATAAAGGAAGCAAAAGGAATGAAGACAAAGGAAGGATTAGCAAAAATGGGAAAGAAAATGCTAAAATCAATAATTGGGACCCGAAAGGCATCTTTTAAAAACTTCATTGAGCGGTGTGAGGGTGCTTCCTTTTAAACACCATCAGATTCAGGAAAAGAGGAGAGAGTTCACAAAATCTTCATAAGCCTAAGATCCAGGAGAGCAGAGTTCCAGAGGTCTAAATGAATAAAACAAGTTTTATGTTGTTCACAGCAAATATAGATCATTTGGTGAGTTTTTGCTCCTTCGTTTAAAAAGAACTTGGTTCAATTTGGGGTACAGAAAAGACACTAAGAAATGTATTATAGTGGGTTGAATGGTGACACCCCCCCAGAATGTGATGTCTCTATGTCCTAACCCCCAGAACCTATATGTTGTGACCTTACGTGGAAAAGGGGGTCTTTGTAGATTAAATTCAAGATCTAGAGATGGAATCATCCTGGATTGGGGGGCCTCAAATCTAATGCCAAGGCCTGAGAAGAGGAGAGGAGAGGAGGGAGGAAGAAAGAAGGCAGGGAGAGGGGGAAGAGAGAAGTGGAGGAAGAGGGGTGAAGGGAGGAGGAAGGGGATGGAGGGAGAGGAAGGGAGGAGGGGAAGAGGAAGGGAGGAGGGGTAAGGGTGGGAAGAGGAGGGGAGAGAGGAGCAGAGAAGACCAGGAAGGGGAGGAGGAAGGAAGGGAGAGGGGGAAAGGCAGGAGGCAAGAAAACCAGCACAAACACAGGAAAGAAGGCCTCACCACGAACTGGAAAGGCCAAGAAGATCCAAGGACACCCTCCCAGACCGGGGGCGGGAGGGGAGCATGGTCCTGCCCACACCGTCACTTCCAAATCGTGGCCTCCAGAACTATAAGAGGATACATTCCTATTGTTTTAATAATGTGTGATAATTTGTTTAGCACAGCCCTGGGAAATTAACACAGGCTCCTTGGCCATTAGGAAGTGACTGTGAGAAGCCACCCTGAGCCTGTGATTACCAGAGTCTGGTGGGAAACAGGTATCTCTATGGCTGAAAGGGAAACCTAGAATCTGACAAAGACTCGCTGAGCGACCTTGAACATGTTTCTTAACCTCTCTATGCCTCTGTGGCCTCTCTAAAAAGGTGGGCGATTAAGATAACCCCTATCTGATGGTGCTGCTGAGAATAAATGAGACCCTCCCAGTGTGAGTGCAGGGCACAGACGCTGGGGAGTCACACCCCTACCGCCCAGCAATGAGTTCCAACCCAGAGCTGCCGGCAGCATGAGTGGTGGGGGTTCAAGAATGAATGAGAGAAAAATCGCTGCAAATCCCATGAAAATAAGCCCACGTCTAGCTCTTTGGACCTGTTTTTCTCAGTACACATCTTGTCAATAATTAAAATGATTCCAATGCCTTGATATCCACACTTTTATTTATAAAGTTTAAAATTAGGAGCTTCATTCCCACTATCACACCTAAGCACTTATTCATTAGTTCTTGCAAGAGGAGTTTAATTTCATCAAATGTGTTTTTGAGATATTTTAATGTCCTGGAGCTCTCAGAACTATAGTGCAATTCATTTACTTGCTGAAAAACATGAACACAACAATATTTCTCTTTGTTACCCCAGCTTTATTGAGGCATGCTTGAAAAATAAAAATTGTATATATTCAAAGAATACAACATAAATGATTAACTATATATATATATGTTGTAAAATGATTACCAAGTCAAGCTAATTAGCACATCCATAACCTCACAGTTTGGGGGAGGGGATAAAAATACTCAAGATTTCCCCTTTTAGAAAATTACAAGAAAACAAATATAGTTTTACCAACTGTGGTCACTGCGTTGTATCTTAGATCCCCAGAACTTGTTCATCTTATGGCCAAAAGTTCGTACTCTGCCACAACATACCCACTTGTCCCCCTCCCCTCATTCCCTCAAAACCCCTGTTCCACTCTCTGCTCTCGTGAGCTTGACTTTGTCAGATTCCACCTGTCAGTGAGAGCACAGTGTGTGTCTTTCCAGGTCTGGCTTATTTCACTTAGCATTATGTCCTCCAGGCCCATCCAGGTTGTCACAAATGCCAAGGTGTCTTTCTTTTTTATGGCTGAAAAATACTCCATTGCATAATGACACCATACTCACCATTGATCTGTCAACAAACACTTAGGTTAGTTCTGCATCTTGGCTGTTGTGAATAATGCTGCGATGAACGTGAAGATACAGATAAACAGGATGGAGGCGCCTCCCAAAAAGTTTAAAAGCAATGGTTTTTCAATTTCAACATTAATACAATGTATGTAAGTAACAAAAAGCCATTATGATCCTAAAGACATTTGTCCCCAAGATGTTTTATCACAATTACCTAAGTAACAGCCATCATTCACTCTAAGGTTCATTCAGTATGTAGTAATGTTGACAAGAAAATGGTATGTTAAGACCTAAACAACTCATCATTTTTGGAAAAATGACTTCCTTCTAGCTCTTCTGTCCAGAATCTCCCAGCAGCTTCTCCATTTCTGAAGGTAAAATACCCACCTGGTGTAGAAAAGGGTCACCCACCAGCCAGCAAGCAGCTCTCCTGGATCTAGAGAGGGAGAGGAATTCATTCAGGGGTGCAAAGGTGGGGCCGGGCTTGCAATGCCCTAATTTTGAGGCATGCCTGCATTTCAAGGGAATTTCATGAGAATTGATTAAAAAAAAAAAAAACTAGTTCAACTTTACAGGTCTTAAAAACACAAAATTTCCCTAAGCCAATGATTTGAGGACAAGAAGAGGGGAAAAAAAAGAAAAGAAACAGTGGATTAAATTGGAATTAAACATAAAGTTGCCAAAGTCATACACAAGCTACTCCCCTAAGATAAAGTTCTAGAAAGATACAGTTCAAGAAAGACCTCTGTCTTTATGACAGGGAAGGTAGGGTCAAGATAACCCAGCCTGCACAAGCACATCGGCTGCAGATATGAACGTGTCTGACCTTATTTAAAAATATCCTCTACTCTCACTCTCTCACAGGACTATATGACCTCAAAGTGCGCAGACTGTATTCAAGCACCTTTTGCAGCTTGTTTTATTTCGCTGGAAGATGCTGGAGAAGACAGTACTTCCAACCAGTTTTGCTGGTCCTGTTTTTCCTGACTGACGATGCAACTTGTGCAGATGTTAATAAACCTGCCCTCCCTGTGGAAGGGCCTTCAGGTACATTGCTACAAAAGCAGCATCCTTGAACTGCTGCATGGGACCCACGTGGGACTTCTCCATGGCAATATTCTGTTTGAATCCCGGGATGGTGCTTCCAGAGATTCACATAATAATTAAAAACAAAACTTGCCAATTCATCCAACATGAATTCGTGCATTCAGCATGACTCTCTTAAGCAATAACAACGTGCCTATTATTTAAGGTACTTGGGGAGGAAGTTGTTTTCATTTTTCAACTGCCCATCTGAAAGACCTTGGAAAAAAATAGATGTATTTTACTCCTTTATCTGAATGACAACCCATTCAAAGAATCAGGGCCCAGACACCCCAAAACTCTAATCTAATCTTGCCTTGATCTCCAATTCTTCTAGATTTAGGAACAATGAAAACCATTCTGGCCAATTTCTAAGGCTGTCAAAGGTTAAAAAAAATAAATGTGACTTTTTGTAATCCAAATTGTACAATCCATCATTTAAAAGGAAATTATAATAAAAGGTTTAAAAAGTAGAGCTTTAAAAAGAGGCT
Organism: Loris lydekkerianus; assembly: GCA_963574355.1. NCBI lineage: Eukaryota > Metazoa > Chordata > Mammalia > Primates > Lorisidae > Loris > Loris lydekkerianus. The sequence goes on from CAUYPK010082295.1 coordinate 38,249, forward strand.
ATAAAATTAGCCAGATTTCTATTGAAAGAAATGTGATACTTTTTTTTTAACTTATCACTTCTCTACATCTGAGTTTCGTCCTGAAGGATGTGGTGACCTAAATAGAACTGACACTCTGGTCAGAATCCCGCAGCACCCAGAACTAGCAGTCACTGACAAGGAAAACTACAGCTGCAGGGACACCCTGCCGTTTCAAAGGTGAACAAGCTTGTGTTTCTTTGTCCTAAGACAAGGATGGGGTAGCCTTTCAAAGTCCCTGAAACTAGACTTCAGTAAGCACTGGAAATGGGGCTACCCAGAAGAACTAGATTTTTAAGCCATTAGCCTTTTTGTAAAAAGAGTAAGCTTATTCCTTTGAATACTTACTATAGACACACCTACAAATTACTGAAATTTTCAGATGTTCTAAAGAGTGCTGCTAACTGCTTACACGCGCAAAAAGAACAGCCCTCCCCCCCCCACTCCATTCAGTAGCAAATTCCCAACTCTGCGTTTTCACCAACATTCACTATTTATCTAGGACAAAAAGCATTTGACCTCATTTAACCTCACTGTGATACAAATATTTCTTCTAATTTGTAGTTTGGTCCTAAGACCTGAACAGTAGGACCCAGACCGTTTTTGGTAGGACCCAAAAGTTGTATGACCTTCAGCACATCAGTTTTGTGTGAGTCTCACTTTTCTACCTCTCAGATCTGGTCTCCATGAGCATGTCTTTAAACAGACCGCTTTGAGATTCTGTGTATGTCATGGAGCCTCTCCACAAAAACATTGGCATTTATCATCAATTTGATGATATTTAAAAGAAGTCACAGAACCAGGTGTAACAGTTGGCCTCAAGAATCTATGTAATCCCTCCAATAGCTAAAATTTTACTATTGTTCAATAGGACAACCTGCACTCTATCTAACTGCATATGTTATATATACATGTTACTATATTTTATATTACAGGGTCAGACAATTAAGTTCATGAACTCGTCCTAGAAAAAGTGATACATACCTCCTCATGGAATATCACTATGGTCACCTTCAAAGTACCCCCTTGGGAAGCTGTGCACTGATGCCAGCACCTAGTCCACCCTTCAAAGCACCTTTTTCAGGGATGAATTAATGAATTTAAATATCAGACCTCATACGATGTCGACTGCTCTGAATCGAGCATTTGAGAAAGAGTTCCAAAATTGCTATGAAGGGTGGACTGGGCTCTGGCTTCGGTGCATAGCTTCCTGGGGGGAATACTTTGAAGGTGACCGTAGTGATATTCAGTAAGAAGGTACATAGCACTTTTTCTAGGATGAGTTCATGAATTTAATTATCCAACCTCGTATGTTCATACTACACAAGATGTTAGATTCATAGTACTATAATTATATTCTGTTAGTAGAATGTAGCTCGGCTAGTCCAACCCATCCTTAGTATACCCAACATTCTTCAAGGACTTATAAATGTGCTCCTTAACTAACTGAACATTTGGATTTCTCTCATTTAAACGAGTTAGTCTAAGGTTCTGTTCCCCAGCCTGATGGAGAGGTGGTCCCATTACAGACATGGGTGGTCAGAAAAGGGCAGTAATGAAAACAGTACCATCAAGACACTCTAATTTGTGATGCAACTGTTACATCTGGTACTAATAAATCATGAACATATCTGAAGCCATACCCTGGGATCATAAGGACAAAGTTAAAATGTGGTGAGTGGTTCTATCCCCTAATTAGTCAAGGGAGCGAGGGTGGTAAATCTATCGTCCTTGACCTAGGGAAACCCTACACTTACATTCAGAAATTTCAAGTTCTGAAATTTCAGGAAGCTACACAAAGTGAAAACACATTCCATGAGGGCAGTCTCCAGAATGCAAACCTAAAGAGGAGGACAGGTCTTAAAACTGCTTATGTGGAGTTTGTTAAACATTGTAGCATCAGAAGAAAGATTACTACATTAAATAAAGATAATTTAAATGAAGGAACAATAAACAATTAACTAGAATGAGAATGCTGCTGGCAATACTAATTACAGTGTTCACTGCTTTTCTCCAACCCACAAACTCTTCATCACCCCAAACCCCCAGTCCCAGGCCCTGCTCAAAAGCAAGCTCCATCAGAAAAGATATTTTTATGTCTTGAGTTTATTGATGAATCCTAAGCATGTAGAACATTGTCTCATGCAATAAATTTCTGTTGAAAGACTAAAACTAAGTTCTTTATTAGGACAAAGACACCATGGCGATTATGAATAGTAGTTCATAATTATACCTGAGATTTCAAAAAATTCATGGCAAATCCATATTATGAAAAAGCTATGTATACATTCAAAATATTTTTTGCACCAAAATAAACCCATGCTGACTTGTTATAATATGTCTGATCAGGATCTTGTTTGAAATACTAAGAATAATAAAACATCAGTTTGGAAAGGGCCCCCATCAGAGCAACATGAATTCTGCCAAAATTGAAGCAAAAACAAGTATCAAATTTATACTGAAGTTTGGGAGGAAGAATGGAGAAATCATTGGTTCTTTATGAAAAGTTTATGGAGACAATGCCCCCAAGGAAATCAGCACTTTATAAATGAATAACTCACTTTAAGAAGGGATATTGAAGATGAAGTAAGCCAACAGTGGCAGACCATCCATGTCAATTTGCTAGGAAACATTAATCTCATTTGTGCCCTAGTTGAGGAAGACCAATGATCAACAGCAGATACTATAGCTGACACCACAGACATCTCAGTTACTTCCACTTATACAATTCAGACTGAAAAATTAAAGTTGAGCAACTGTCCACTTGATGGGTATCAAAACTTGCATCCAAATCAGCTGCAGACAAGAGTGGAGCTCTCAATGGGAATTTTAAGCAAGTGGGATCAAGATCCTGAAGCCCAAAGCATTTCTTCAAAGAACTATTATAGGAGATGTAACATGGCCTTATTAGCACTATCCTGAAGATAAAGCACAAAGCAATGGCTACTCTGAAGTGAGCGGGGTCCAGTCAAAGCAAAAGAGAACCAGTCGAGAGCAAAGACTATGACAACCGTCTGGTGGGCGCAAAGGCATTTGCTTGTTGCTGGGGTCAAAGAACAATAACATATGCTTATTACAAGAGTGTTTTTAGAAAGTTAGTCAAAGTTTTAGCAGAAAAACACCACAAAAAGCTTCACCAGAGAGTCCTCCACCACTACGCGCTCCTACTCATTCCTCCTATCAAACAAGAACATTTTCCAACAGTTTCAAGGGACCAATCATTAGGCTTCCATGGTAAAGTCCTGATTTGGGCTCCTTCTGACTTCTTCTTGTTTCCTAATCTTAAAAAAATCCCTAAAGGGCACTCATTTTTCCTCAGTTAATAATGTAAAAAAGACAGCATTGACATGGCTGAATTCCAAGAACCCTCAGTTTTTTAGGGATGGACTAAATGGCTGGCTGATATCATCACTTACAAAATATTTTAAGTTTGACGAAACTTATGTTGAAAAATAAAGCTTATATTATTTTACTTTTTGAAGTCCCTTCATGTGTCTATGTGCATACATGTGTGTATATGTTTGTGTGCATGTGTGTGTATATGTGCATGTGCATGTGTGTGTGCATGCACATGTGTATATGTGTGTGCATGTGTGTATATGTATGTGTGCATGTGTGTATATGTGCGTGTGCATGTGTGTATGTGTGTGTATATATGTGTGCATGTGTATGTGCGTGTGTATATGTGTATATGTGCATGTGTGTGTGCATGTGCATGTGTATATATGTGTGTGTGCATGTGCATGTGTGTATGTGTGCATGTGCATGTGTGTGTATACGGGTGCATGTGCATGTGTGTATGTGCATGTGTGTGCATACGTGTGCGTGTGTATGCATGTGCATGTGTGTGTACATGTGCATGTGTGTATATGTGTGTGCACATGTGTATATGTGTGTGCATGTGCATGTGTGTATGTGTATATGTGCATGTGCGTGTATGTGCATGTGCGTGTGTGTATGTGCATGTGCATGTGTGTATATGTGTGTGTGCACATGTGTATATGTGTGTGCATGTGCATGTGTATATGTGCATGTGTGCGTGTGTGCATGCGTGTGTGCATGTGCATTTGTATGTGTATATCCACGTTACCTAGATGTTATAATCAAGCACAAAATGAAAAAGTGTCTCTCCAAATCTCCTATATACCAACCTGGAAAAAAAATTGGTCACCCTGTCTATGGCTCATCACAGTTGACTAGTATGTTCTGGGGCTTTTTATGGAACCCCAGAACCAATGTACTTCCATGATCATGACCTATCAAGATCAGGAAATGAGATCTGATTTTAACCAGCCATTGAGAATTAATGCCTTTATAGACTGCTCAGAGAAAGATGACCTAGACCCCGTTGTGCCTTAGCCAAACATAAAATGTCAAAGAGACTGAAGAGGAAACTTCCTAAGGAAGATAACCAAGAAGAGAACCAAGTTATAAAACAAACATTTGATTCATAACTCAGCACAAAGTCAACCCTACCTAATGTAAACCTTCAAATCAGAGCAACAAGTCTGAGGTAACAGGAGTAGAAACTGTCTCTGAATTAAATGTTCACTTGAAACATTCAGACACCATCATTTCACAGTGACCCCTTTGATAAATACAGAAAAAATGCTGCTCTCACTGCATGACTTCTTAGCATTAGGATGCATGATTCATAATCAAGGCAGAAATGAAACTCCATAGCTGAGTCTCACGTTGCCAGTACTAAAGGCTAGAAATAGAAAGACTCTAGCAGGCTTTTCTTGTCCATGACATCAAACAATTTGATTTTTCAGTCAATTAATATTTGGTTTAGCATAATATATAGTTAAAGCCAAAGGCTTATAATAATCTATAACACTAAATTTAGTCATATTTGTGTCAATTTTGCAAGACTGTGCTACCTTCCAAAGTGGTAGGTTGGCAAAGAAAATCAATAATCCCATTGGTTAGAGAAGAACAGAATGTCATCAGAGGAACTGGGTCAGAACTTTCAGATTCAGCACAGCAAAGACGTCCAAGGCCACTCCACCTGGTGGACATGCAAGCTATACTTAGTTCATTGATTGTGTGACTCAAAACAGCATTATCCAAAAGGGTATGCCTTACAACAGACAAAAGCAGACCCAAGGAAAATAACAACTAATCCTAATGAAATGCTCATAATTTGTCAGGCACTGTTCGAAGAGTTTAATATATTACTAATAATGTCACTCCCATTTCACAGATGAGGAGACTGAAACATAAGAAGGCAAAATAACTTGCTCAAGGTCACCCAGCAAGTAAATGGCAGAGCCAAGACGTGGAACAAGGGGCTCTGGGCCCAAAGGCCATGCTCTTGGCCACTATGAGTATAGACACTGAGGAAGGAAACAGCCACCCATCTCATCTCCTCTCCCACTTTTCCAGGGCTTCAATCTAAGGTTAACTCACGTGTAGAACCTGGCCCAGCCTCCTGACAAACCAGGGATAAAAGTAGATCTCTCTGGCTTCTGCTGAGCAGAAGAGGCCTGCCAGGTCAACAGAACCAAACCAAGCCAGTATTTGAGCGGCCAAGCTCCCAAACCCTGCTAAGTGAATGCAAAAGTGAATTAGCCTATGAAGTCAGCCAGATAGACCCATCAAAGGTGGGAAAGCAATAAAGAAGCCCAAGGTGCTGATACTGGACTAAACAAAAATAGGGAACTGAGCTGAACATCCCTGTGACTTTGATCAAGTCTCTTCTGCCTACACTTGACTTTGGTTAAGGTAGCATGAGAGGGTTGGAAAATTGCTAAGATTCCCTCCTAAGAAATGCCACACTGGGCTTCCAAGTACTTTCCCTCAAATAGATGCTTGATCAATTGAACTGGATAAAAACAGCCAGTTTTGATCCAAGGAAAAAAATGTAAAAAAAAATGTATGAATCTCTAAAAATCCATACCAGTTTAATTCTTAGCTTTGCTTTGACCCACCAAAAAAGGAAGTGTGGTGGAGAATGTAATGAGACAGAAACACAAGTTTCCTCCCAATCAAACCACCACACTATGCTGTAAATCAATCAAAAAAGGAGTCTTTACATGATGCTGAAAGCAAATACATTGACATCACTACAAAGCCAATTTTTTTCCATGACTTATTGCCATCCCAGGACTGTCCCGGCACACACTTCCTGAGCACATGAACAAATCAAAGGCATCATTTATCTAACAAAGTGCTTTCCACCTTGCACATTTGGGAGAACTACAATTTGACAGGTTTGTACACTGCACAGACACCCTAAACAAGTAGAAAATCAGGACTTTCTTTTTCAAAGATAGATTTCCATTTTCAGTCTCATTTTGTATGAAATTTTATAAAGTAATACTAATAAGAAGAAATAACGCTTCTATTGTGCTAAGCAGAAGTTCCATCTGTTTACATATTCATTGCGATCTAGCATCTTCACTAATGCAGCCAGCAGATTAGCTGGGAACGTGCTGTGAATCATCCATTGTAGAGAAAAGACTTAAGGAGGTTATTGGAACACCACTGGATACAGCTGGGTTTTTAATTTTTTTTTCCTTGTGGTTTACAGGAAATAAAAGGATAGATGTGCAATTTTTTGATCTCTAAATTCAAGATGAACCTGATATGCATAAAAGGCTTTGAAGTTACCAGTACGGTAATCGCTTCATCGCCCTCGGTCACATTTCCATTGAGGGGATTCATAAAATCCTGTGCATTTGTCTTTTTTCAGTCACAAACATTTCCAGTGGCCAGGTGTGGTGGCTCACACCTGCAATCCTAGCACTCTGGGAGGCCAAAGTGGGTGGATTGCCCTGAGCTCACAGGTTCGAGACTGGCAGGAGCCAGAGTGAGACTATGTCTCTAAAAATAGCCAGGTGTTGTAGCCAGCACCTGTAGTCCCAGCTACTTGGGAGGCTGAGGCAAGAGAATCACTTAAGCCCAAGAGTTGGACGCTGCTGTGAGCTATGACGCCATGGCACTCTACCAAGGATAACAAAGTTAGGCTCCATCTAAAAAAAAAAGAAGATTTCTACTGGATACTAATTTATTCCACAATGAATAGGAATTTCCTATTTTTCCAGGAAATGAACTCCAGGATACTTCCTCATAAGAGGTAGAAGATACTTCCTCATAAGAGGTAGAATTTGACCTTTTAGTCAAATTATGCAAGCTGTGGGTCAGGCCCTCTGATTTGTGGAACCATTACTAAGAGGTAATGGACTAAGAGCGGTACGGACTTCATTAGGGCTAATTTCTTTTGCAGGAAATATAAAGCTAAGGCTAATACCCACCTAGATCTGATTTTTAATGCCTGTGAAAACTAAGAAGCCATCAAAAGAAAAACCCAAGTCTAGATTGTAAGGAATGTGCTCAAGGTAAGAAAATGAATTCAAGACAACAAATCTTGCCAGGTTTAAGACACTAATTAAAGAAGAACCCAAAAGAAAGACACAGTGCCAAGGGATTCCAAGAAAGCCAGTCTTTGTTCCAAGCGTTGGTACCAGTTCCCCCAGTGTCCAGCCAGATGAAAGCCTGAGCAGCCAACCCCATCAGCTCCACAAAGAGCTGAGCAAACAGGCAACCAACCAAAATCAAGATTTAAAATAGCCCAGTAACACTAACGATTAACATTTGGGGGGGAAGGGGGAGACAGAGTCTCACTTTATCACCTTCGGTAGAGTGCTGTAGCGTCACAGCTCACAGCAACCTCCAAATCCTGGGCTTAGGCGATTCTCTTGCCTCAGCCTCCCAAGTAGCTGGGACTACAGGTACCAGCCACAACACCTGGCTATTTTTTTTTTGTTGCAGTTTGGCCGGGGCCGGGTTTGAACCCGCCACCCTTGGTGTATATGGGGCCGGCGCCCTACCACTGAGCCACAGGCACTGCCCACAGTTAACATTTTTAAAGTAATTCTCTAAATTATCTATTGGAAAATATAATATTAGGAGGAAGCCGGGTGTGGTGGCTCATGCGTATAATCCCAGTATGTTGAGAGACAGAGGCAAGAGAATCACCTGAGGCCAGTGATAACTGGAGACCAGCCTAAGACACTTAGCGAGACCCTTATCTCTACAAAAATCTAAAAATTAGCCAGGCAGAGTGGCAAGCACCTGTAGTCAGTCCCAGGTACTTGGGAGACTGAGGCAGGAAGTTCACCTGAGCCCAGGAGTTTGAGGCTACAGTGAGCCATGATCACAACATGAATCACTCCAGCTTGAGTGAGAGCCTATCTCAAAAAGAAAAATGAAATAAAATATAACATTAGGATGAAATACAGTTAGCAGTGTAATCAAATAAATATGAAGTAAATATTGGCTTCAAATAGTCAGAAAGCAATATTAAAGCCACAGCAAAACCCGTCAACATTCCGCGTTTAATCTTTTCAACCTGTTCAGAGTTAGAGATAGTCCACCAAAGCAATGCATAGCCAGATTCAAAGTCAAACCAAAACAGGGCTGAAAATAAATTCCTCCCACTGCTAGCACTAGGGTCATCTTTGATACAGGAGGGTCAAAGTGCTCCGGGTCTTTCTTTACATCATTACTCGGGTCACCTTTCCTTCTCCACTTCTGCAACATGGGCCTTTATCAGGTGCGCCTGAATCTCCATAACCACCTCCAAAGCTGGTCTTTCAACTCCAGCCTCACTCAGTTCCAATCACTGTGCGTGTCAGATAAATGTTCTGCGTCACACTTTCATCTGAACTCACCTTTATCCAGAAACCTGGATTTCTTGGCGCCCACCTAACCTAGGTGGGCTTGGTACCCCAACCCAGCTTCCAAGCCCCCGTCCCATCTCCTCCTAGCAGAGATTTCCTGTCCTCTTCCCGTGATGTCCGCCTCGCTGCCTCCTGCACAAGCTGCCCCCCCTTCATTCATAATGTGCGTTAATTATGTTATATCCTCTTTCCTTCCACATGTAAAACTCCTCCTCCTTTGCCTTCTCTTCTGTATCTAATGGTGATCAGCATCACGTGAGTTAACTGGGAAAACTCCAGAATAAATCCTTGGTGTCTCTCTCACCCCCATTTCCAAAAACAATTTGATGTAGTTCATCATAAAAAGCACAGTTCAGTAAAACAACCTCCCCCAAAAATTTTAACAATAACCCAAAGATAAGGCACAGTAATACAGGTGAGAAGGGATGGGAATCATATTCTTTAAAGCTAAACTTCAAAGAGTTTCTACAGTGGAGTACAAAAATTTAGCTCTGAGCTTCCTAGCAAGCAAAGCAAAAGATGAAACATGATGTGTTAAGTAGTCTTTCTCTGACTTTCATCATACAAATTCATCAGTAAACATTCAATTTCCTCACCTCTGAACTCAAAGGAAATTTCCACGTGTTATCATTATATTAAGGATATTTTACAACGTGATGGATAATATCTTTAATAGCTGATTTACAGAAAGTACAAATCTATGCTATTTCTTCCCATGATCCTCCATAAAAACTGGAGGCATAATATTAGCCTTACTCAATTAATACAATTCTTTTGAGAGCTAGGAAGATACAGCCCAGGTATACAGCTTCATGGTTCTGTGACCTGGTGTAAGGGTAGCTCTCTCTCACGTCAGTTTTTCTGCCTGGACTTCTCACTGGAGTTAGGTATCAGATGATTTAAAATGGAAACCACCAGCAAGCCACTGAAGAGAGCCTAGAAAATGTTACTATGAGGAGGAAGTCAAGAAAAATCATGTTTGAGCAAGAAAATAGCAGCTGCCCTGACAGAGAGGGCTGCCTGACGTCCCTAGGAAGAAGTAGCAGAGAAATGCCTGCAGGTTAAGCTAAAACTCTCTCTAAAGTAACTCTGCACCATGCCACAAGCTCAGATGAGTCCTCAGCTGCCCATGTGGAAAAGACTCGGTGGGCAGGATTAGCAAACACCCACCTTTATTGCAAATGGCCTAGATAATAGCCCCTGTCCAATATTGCTTTTCAGCAGGCCGTTAGCACCTGGAGAAGCACACCAGGATTCAAGGGCAACAACCTGCCCATGGGGCAAGTAATGGGTTGAAAGGATTGTACGGCACGATCTGGAGACAGAAATACATCCGCCCAAAATAGCATTCTGATTTACCACTCTGAACAGTGTCACACAGAAAAGTACAAAAAGGCAGCCATGTACAGGGCTGCAGAGAGTTTCTGATAAAGCAGTGCCTTTGGGAATGCCGAGCGTTGCATTTTAATCAAAAAGTTACTGGGAACAAATGGACTATCCTTAATGACTGTTATATAAAGCGCAGTGGGTCACGTGGGGTGCTGCTGTTCACCACTATGACTTTTGTTCTTCATGCGCATAGCATCTGCCCCAGTAAATGAAGGCCATTTTCAGAAGCGTGTGTCCTCTCTGCTTATTGTTACTGCCACATTTTCCAACAAGGGTGTTGGCTATTAAAATGAAAGCCAAGATACTTCCATATAGCTTAATGATTTTCAGCAAGGCTATGTTAAGTTCAGAACAACAACAACAACAACAAAAAAGGATAAAAATAAGACCAGGGAGGTGGCTCATGCCTGTGATCCTGGCACTCTGGGACGCTGAGGCAGGTGGGTCGCCTGAGCTCAGGAGTTCAAGACCAGCCTGAGCCAGAGAGAGACCCTGTGTCTACTAAAAATAGAAAAACTAGCTGGGCATAGTGGCAGGTACCTGTAGTCCCAGCTACTAGGGAGGTTGAGGCAAGAAGATCACTTGAGGTTGCTGTGAGCTATGCTACCACGGCACTCTACCCAAGGGTGGCAGAGTGAGACTCTATCTCTCAAAAAAAAAGAGATAAAATAAAAATTTAATGTAATAAGGAAAGGGGGAGGGAGGGAGGCAAGGAGAATGGAAAGTAGGAGAGCAGGAAGGAAGGCGGTTTAGAGGATAGCAGGCAGGGAAAACTTGTGCTCCAGTAATCACAGTAACAATAGGCTCCAGTCCCCACTTGGCAAAGTGAGCAGATCCATATGTTAATTTGGGCATGGAAGGACCCACTGGAGATTTCATGTCAGTGACCACGTCAGAGAATTTGTGCCATATTTTAGCCAATAAAACAGATGTGTGGCAGCACTGAGGGTTTTGGAAGTCCAAGCACCAGTCACATAGTGTGTCTCACTTCATCCCAACTTTAACCACTGTACAAAACTGAGAGGATCTGAGGTCACGTGCTCATGGCCTCCACTCTTCAGACAAAAAGCTCGCACAACCAGAAAGATCCTGTTAGTGGAGATGCTGCCTCGGGGGGCCTGGAGGCCTTTCAGGAACACTCGCTGTGGGATGACCTGGGCTCATGACATGCTCACATGACCATCACCTAATTTGCCTTTTGTGTTTGCTCAAGGAGAGATTCTAGACGGAGAGACTACATGCATCCCTTTGGGTCCCAGAAAGTAAAGAAACAGCTTCTAATATCTTGATCCAGAAAGGACACTCTTTTTTTGTGAGATGATCCAGAAAGGACACTCATTCTTTTTTTTTTTTTTTTTTTGAGACAGTCTCACTCTGTCACACTTGCTAGAGTGCTGTGGCATCATCGTAGCTCACAGTAACCTCAAACTCCTGGGCTCAAGCAATACTCTTGGGTCAGCCTCCCGAGTAGCTAAGACCACAGGCATCCACTACAACACCTGGCTAGTTTTTATGTTTTTAGTGGAGATGGGGGTCTTGCTCTTTCTCAGGCTGGTCTGGAACTCCTGAGCTCAAGCAATCCACCTGCCTCGGCCTCCCAAAGTGCTAAGATTACAGAAAACATTCATTCTTAGTACCAAAGAAGGATATCCCTTAGAAGTAGCTGAGATGTAAAAACAAATAGAAAAAGGATCATAAAATTTTTCTAAAATAAATTTTGCCCACAACACACAGGTGGAGAGCTCCTGCTAAGTATGACAAGAGAAGGAAAGTCTGTGCCAGGCCCGTGACGACTGGCCCAAGTCCATGCATCTTGCTCAAGCACAGAGAGATGTATCCACATCCTGCCTTCAGACCAAAGCTGCTGAACCAGACTCCGGTGGAGGAAGGGCCCCAAATGCCCTACATCACTTGGAAACCATGAAAGTTCTAGAACTGCTGTTGCAGCAATCCCTACCAGGCATTAGGAAATCATGGTTATTTATGAACAAAAAAGACTGAGGTCATTCGAAGGATCCAGGCCAGATTCATGGGCACTTTGCAGGGTTTGACTGGCACTACCTTTTTCACAGAGGCATTACCAGTTCTATGGTAAGTCAAAATGCAGGGCTCCAATGCACTCAGGAAAAAGCACTTATACTTAAAAATGCAGAAATCAGATCATATCCAGCACTGCCCTATCCAACAGGACTTGCTGTGACGTCAGAAATACTCTACCTTGCACTGTCCATGGGGTAGCCCTAACCAGTGTAGCCATGGAGCATGTGAAATGCGGCTGCTGTAAGGAACTCATTTTTAATTTTACTTATTTTCAAGTAATTTAACATTTTTTAAAATGAATACTTCTATTTAATTTTATTGCTTTGAAGATATTTTTTCCTCTTAATTTTTTTATTAAATCACGTACATTAATGCATTTACGGGGTACAATGTGCTGAATAATTGAAAGGCTGCGTGTGGCCAGTGGACACCAAATTGAAGCACAGTTCTAGTGAAGCACAATTTCAACCATGATTACAAGGCACAGTAAAGATTGGTGAAATGTATAAAACGTTAATAGTGGGGGCTTGCCTGTGGGTGAATCTTTGTTTGCTTTTCTATACTTTTTTCTATTTCTTAAATTTTTTAAATAATAAGCACGTTACTTGTATAATCAGAAAAGAATAAATGTATGCTGAAAATACTAAAAGAAGAACAAGATACCTACCGCTCTGGCTGAGAAGACTATTATGAAAGTGGGGCTTGCTCAAACGGATCAATAACCAATAAATGACGAAACCATGTCTCATGTCCAAACAACCATCACTCATCAAGAACTGGTCAGGCTCCAGTTCAAATCTGCCTGTCGTCCATCCAACTCCAGCTGGCTTTCTCTGGGGTACTCAAACTTGCCAAGCTGTTCTCACTGAAGGTTGCCTAAACTGTCCCTCCTGCTGTGAGCCATCTTTCCAAATCTCCTCCCTCTGGCTCCTTAAAATGTGCTTGTCAGGTGTAGCAGCTCACACCTGTAATCCTCGCACTTTGGGAGGCCAAGGTGGGAGCATCACTTAAGGTTGGGAATTCAAGATCAAGCACTATAGTAAGACCTCATCACTACAAAAAAAAAAAAAAAAAATTGAAATTAGCTGGGTGGGGTGGCACAGGCCTATAGTCTCAGCTACTTGGGAGGCTGAGGTAGGAGGATCACTTGAGCCCAGGAGTCTGATGCTTCTGTGAGCTATGATGACGCCACTGCACTCTAGCCTGGAGATAGAATCCTGTCTCAAAAAAAAAAAAAAAAATTTAGGCTTGGCACCTATAGCAAGGTGGTTACAGCACCAGCCACATGCAATGAGGCTGGCGGGTTCAAACCCGGCCCAGGCAGCTAAACAACAATGACCAGTGTAACAAGAAAATAGCTGGGTGCTGTGGTGGGCACCTGTAGTCCCAGCTACTTGGGAGGCTGAGGCAGGAGAATCACTTAAGCCCAAGAGTTGGAGGTTGCTGTGAGCTGTGATGCCACAGCATTCTAACCAGGGTGACATAGTGAGACTCTATCTCAAAAATAAATAAATAAAATAAAAAATTTACTACTCAGATTAAACAATACTTTCTATCCAATGTAACCAGCTTTGATATTGTCACCTCATTTAATTCTCTGCATAGCATTACTCATTATCTGCTATTTTCTTGTTTATGTATCTGTTTATCCGTTTCCCCCCAAACTGGAATATAAGCTCTGAGAAAGCTGGAATCTCATCTGACTCATACACTGTCCTGGGCTCACCACCGAGCACAGTACCTGGGGTTATTGATGCTCCCTAAATACGAAGTGGATGAGTTGCTGGAGTATTTCCTAAGGCTTCTCAGAGACTGTTCTTTAAGATTCTACATGCAGGCAATAGACAGGTTCTTGGGTCAAGCGGTCAGGTTTGATCTGGGTAGATAAAAACTATCCTCTTTTCTACATCAGCTTCCTTTTCTGTTGTTTGAAGGGGCAGTGATGGATGCTGCATGGAACTGTGAGAAATCACCTGAGTGCAGTTGACTGGCATGTGGAAATGCTCAAAAAAAAAATTGCCATTATTATACTTTGAAGATCTCTTTGTGGGAGGAGAGTAGGGCAGGTTTGAGGAAATATACAGCCAAGATCAAAGACAGGGAGAATCAAAGCTTCAGCTACCAACTTCTTTAGGCTACTCTCTCTGTTATCTGTTGCTGCATAACAAAGCTTAAAAGTTTAAAACAATGTCAACGTTGATTTTGCCCATGAATCTGTCTTTGATGTCAGCAGGAGGGTGGGTCTGGGCATCACAGGCAGGCTCCCCAGTTCTCACCACTGGCATGGCCTGGTGAGGAGGTTCCAATCCTGAGGGCCAGGAGAGCCAGATCCTTGGTATCTCTCCAGCTGAGCAGCCTCAGAGGAGCCAGATTTCTTAGATGGAGACTCAGGGCACCAAAGGTACAGGGGAGAGGAAAGGGGAGTGGGAGATGGGAGGAGAAAGGGGGAGGACAGAAGGAGAAGGGAGGGAGACAAGGGAGGGAGGAAGAAGGGGAAGAGTTTGTGATTGAGAGAGTAAGAGATTAAGAGATTGAGGGCAAGACTGAAAGGGCAAGAGAAAACCAAAGAGAAACTGAGAGAAAGGTTGAGGCTACATCACCTCTTCTAAGCTGCTCTCAGAAGCCAGGCTGTGACATTTCCACTGCATTCCCGTCACAGAAAAGGTGACAATCCTGTGCCTGTGTTTAAGGGGAGGGGACATAGATTCAAGTTTCTAGAAGAGTCTAAGGAATCAATAATATGGTTTGGGCCACTGTGGGAAAAGATCCCCTCACAGGACCACTGATAATTTGCTCAGTGTTTCTCCACTCAGGGCCACAGCCATTTGGGGAGCTGTCGCACATCCTCAGGAGCAGGAGGAAGTTTCAGGAACACCTGTTCCCCATCACTCCTCAGCTCAGAAGGCCAATGGTGCTCAGCCACACAACACCAGAGGACAGTGAGGCACCAAATGCCACCTGCTCCAATCCATCATGGACAGAAGGAAGCCGTGCACAGATGGACACACAGACTTTGCTGGGTCTCCTCCCCCCGCTGCATTGTGCTCTGGGGTTGACAACTGGACATGTCCACAGGCTCCTCTGACTCTGGCTGCTGGTTGGGCACTGACCAGAGACCAGTGAGGGCAAGGGACAGGAATCTGTCACCCCTGCTCCTCCTGGCGGATCACTCCAGGCTGGCTGCATCCCCCAGTGAAGATATCCGCTCCTGGCCTCTAACACAACCCACTTTTTCTCCAGATCCCAAGAACGGCTTTTCTCCTGCAGTCCCTTCAGCACTAAGGCAGCAAAAAAGCTCTTCCTAGCCTCGGGACACTGCAGGGTCTACTTGTGTGGGGACAGTTCCTTTAACTCTTCTCAAATGATGCTAACTCAAAGTGTCATCCATTTCTGGATGCAACCCAGACAGATCCACAATCCTTGCTCTTACGAATTAATAAGAAGCACAAAGCTCTGTGCCACCTTCATGCTTTCTCTCCATGAAGAGTGTTCCCTGGGGCTGGGCCTTCATTACATCACCGTTCATTCATTTATTCACAAATAACCATGAACTCCAACAGTGAAGGCAGCAGTTAGATTCAGCAATGAAGATGAAAAGAATGACCCCTGCTCCCAAGGAGCTTATATTTCACCTGCTCTTTAGAAATTCAGTTGCCCAAGTATTTGTCAGGAAGCCAGAAGGAGTATCTATTTCCAATCCCTGGAGACATAGGGTAAGACAAATAGCAAATGGTGATTTCAGTGCTCACTCATCTCCTTGTCCTTAACAGGGAGCTAAGATGTCCCAGCGGAAAAGAGAGCTACTTAGAAAGGACATTCAAAAGTCATCAACCTTGTCTTTTATGTAAAAATCATTATTATGGGCCAGCATGGTGGCTTGAGCCTATAGTTTCAGCTATTCAGGAGGCTATGGTGGGAGGATTGTTTGAGCCCAGGAGTTCAAGACCAGCCTAGACAACATAAAAAAAAAATTGTTCATTTAAAAAAAAAATGTTCTGGAAGGTGTCAGCCTGTTACATTGTTCAAAGCACAGACAGTGTATCTGGGATGCCTGAGCATGCGTGTTAGTGTTGGTGAGGGAGGAGGGATTCTAACCCTGGCCGTGCACTGAAAAGTAAAGCATATGTCATCCTACAACAACAGGAGCACCAAAGACACCTCCCTCCCCAGGAGGGCAAGTCAGGAAGCCTGTTGGAAGAGCCGTGTGGTTTCACGGACACCAGCAGAATGCAGAGAGGGGAGCTCTTGAACTGTTGCCGATGAGGTCAAGGCGAGCTGCCGTGGCCTAGCTCCATCTCCTGCCTCCTGGTCAGTAGTTTCCACTCTCTGCCAACCTCAGCACACACCAACTGCCAGACACGGTCAGCTCTGATCCTGGGCCTGCATTCACTTTGTTTCAGTTCAAAGAATTTGTGGACAGGAACCTTATCTGAGCTGTCACTTTAACATCTCGCTCCTGTCCAGTCAATAGTTGGACTTAAAGTGGCACACAGCACCAAGGACAGGCCACAGTGGATTGCTGGCACACACAGGCTCTCCTGATTTCTCACTGCTCAGGGCGTCCCTGCAGGCTAACCATCCAGAAGAAATCTCATTATCCTACCAAAAGGATGGCACTGCAGACTTGTTTCTGGCACTCAGCTCATGTTTTAAAGAGGAAATGACCAGCATGCCCGGTCTGGCCACTGCTGTGTCCCCACCAACTCTTTCCACTTTACAGTGCCCACTGGACCCTGCTGGGGATGGAACCAGACCCAGCTCTCCAGGCTGTCACGTTCCCAGGGCTGGTACCCAGCCTACAGACTCACCAGTGAGGGTCAACATGTAGGTAGCAGTGAAGTCTACCTCCCAGGAGGGGCCGACGCTGCAAGCCTCCAAGAAGCATGACCTCCTGCACTGCCTTCTGGCATTTCGGGAACATCTCAGGGGGGTTATGAGGCCAAGGGAGCTGCCCATGTGGAAGCCCCTTCTCCCTCTCTCACTGGCAGCTTCACAGAGGCTACTCTTACAGACTTTGGGGAAGAAGTTACGCTGGCTGAGCTGCAGTTGGTGGAGAGCTCCAAGCCTGAACTTGGAAGGACCAGGCTTCAACCTCATTGCAAAAAATCACCCACTGTGAGATCCCAGGGAAGTTAATCACCAGAGTATAGTCATCTTTCCACTAGGCAGTTATAAAGATTCAAGCCTTCTGAAAATATATCTGACATTTACTAAATGATAGTTGGATAAGGTCAAATAAGCATGAAAAAAATCACAATGCAGTTACATCTGCTGAATGGCTCCATGCTAATACTTTCCTCAGACCCTGTGTTTACCTACTGCTGTGACTTAAGTGTTGTTTGCTCCAGTAAAGGACTGTTCTTTTAGGCCTTCCCATCCCATCCCTGTTTTCAGCCCCTTCAACAAAGTCCTCTCTAAGCAGAACAACTGAATGGGAGACGTTTTGGCATAGGACATCCAGACACCGACCTCCCTAGGAGAACTCCCGAGATTGGCCCAAGTGGTTTCAAGTCTGCAGAATGAGGTTTTCTGAGGCTGGAACTGGAAGAAGGAGGCAGAACTGGGTCTGGGTTTGGGGATTTTGTTTTGTTTTGTATTTTGCAGAAGTCACTGAGAGCATGAACTTGAAATTCTCTTGCAAAACTATCTCTCCGTTTGGTGAACTATCACAGAGCTCTCCCTGATGTAGTGTTTGGGAACCATGGTTTCAGTATCTACAGCCCGCAGGTGTGTCGACTCTTTGATTCAAGTGGGTGGCAGGGATGATTCTCACGTCCCCTTTTCAGAGCATAAGCCTCAATGCTGGCCTGTTTCGTATATGGCATGACCCCAGACTCAGTGTGTGCTGTGACCAGCCAGACTCAGCATGTGTAGTGACCCCAGACTCAGTGTGTGCTGTGACCCCAGACTCAGTGTGTGCTGTGACCTGTGCTGTGATCCCCAGACTCGGTGTGTGCTACAACCCCAGACTCAGTGTGTGCTGTGACCCCAGACTCAGTGTGTGCTGTGACCCCAGACTCAGCATGCACAGCAACCCCAGACTCAGTGTGTGCTATAACCCCCCAGACTCAGTGTGTGCTATGACCCCCAGACTCAGTGTGTGCTATAACCCCCCAGACTCAGTGTGTGCTATGACCCCCAGACTCAGTGTGTGCTGCAACCCCGGACTCACTCTGTGCTGTGACCCCCCCAGACTCACTCTGTGCTGCGACCCTGGACTCAGTGCGTGCTGTGATCCGAGAGTCACAGTGTAGTGTCTTTTACACTGAGCACGTGGTGCTACCTCCAGAATTCTTTCTCTCCATGACCCCACGGTTTCTTCTTCCTCATCTCCCTCATTGTCTTCTCCTGTCCAGATGCACTGTCCCGTCCGTCTAATCGTGTCTTTGAAATACCAGCCTCTGATCTGGCTGGTCCCCCAGCCTTGGTGCGTGTTGTTTTCCTCCCTGGGTCCTTTTCACTTTTGAGGCGTTTCCTTCTGGCTCGGCAGGCCCAGGACAGCTCCGCGGCTGGCAGGCAGCACCTTGTGCCTCCACCCAGGGTAACACACCTCCCTCCTGCCCTCCCACAGTTCCGTGAACTGGGCCACTCTGGGAGGAGGAAATTTGAGATGAGGATGCCAATTCAAGTTCCCCCTTCATCACAGATTTCAGAGGTGTTTTAAAGGTTCCAAATCCCTCTCGTGATGCTGGAAACTCAGAAATGAAAGAGGGAGGGAATAGAAGCCAAGCACAAAGTCCCCCTGCCACAGCCTGGGCAGCTTAAACCGCTG
Source organism: Loris lydekkerianus (assembly GCA_963574355.1). Lineage (NCBI taxonomy): Eukaryota > Metazoa > Chordata > Mammalia > Primates > Lorisidae > Loris > Loris lydekkerianus. The sequence continues at coordinate 57,155 of CAUYPK010082295.1, forward strand.
CCAGCAGAGCCACTCGCTTCTCACCCACCCTCCACCCACATAGCTGACTGATGACAATAATTTTTAAAATCTACAATGGCTATGATAGTCAAAGAAAAGGTTCTGTGGGGACAATGTAAGTTTCAACGTGGCATTGTCTTCCATACACAGGTGAAAGACAAAAGTGCACTTTTTAGGGTTCAGAAGGAATAGCATCATCACATGTGTGCTTTCAATATGGGAAAAAAATTGGAAGGATTAAAGAGAGAACCAGGCGCCTGTGATCTCAGGATTGCTCTTTGACAACCAAAAAAGTAAAATCTTAACCAACTTTCATGTTACATAGGCTGGGTGACATTCCCTCATTTTCTGTCCCCAGCTGACAGTCACTGTCATCCTCTATAGCTCCTAAGACACGGGAAGGAGCTTGTTGATCTAACAAAACTGGAGTCGCACTCGTATTTACTCTTGTCCTAAGGCCAACTGGGGAGTTTAACCATTTGTTTAATGAGCTATGTACACAACGGCATATGTCAAAACTCTTGCCTGCCCGACTTCCTCACCCAAACCGTGCGTGACAATAAGCAAGTCTGAGGCACATGTCCTCAGGATCTGCACATGGTGACGGCCACATGTTCCTCTCGAATCATTCACTGAAAACCTCTGGGCCAGGGTTCCCTTGATCCTTCCCAACAGCTTTCCCAGTTGTTTCCAGATTCCTTTCACCAAATTTTGGAAATACCATAAATACTGCTTTCCTCATTTCTGATACGATTCTAACAGAAATCACAGGAGAACCCACACATCACGAATTCCTCAGGAAAGCAAGAATCTGGTTTTCTGATTTTTTTTTTTTTTTTTGAGACAGAGTCTCACTTTGTCTTTGTTGCCCTTGGTAGAGGGCTGTGGTGTCACAGCTCACAACAACCTCAAACTCCTGGGCTCAAGCAATTCTCTTGCCTCAGCCTCCCAAGTAACTGGGACTATAGGCGCCCGCCACAATGCCCAGCTCTTTCTTTAGACAGGATCTCACTCTTTCTCAGGCTGGTGTCAAACTCCTGAACTCAGGCAATCCACCCACCTCAGCCTCCCAGAGTGCTAGGATTACAGGCGTGAGCCACCGCACCCAGCCTCTGATTCTTCTTTATAAAAAAAAATGTAGAGAATTAGCTCCATATAAAGTAAATAAAAAGGTGTCCTGTGAACAAAGGAAACTGGGAGGCGTCAGGTAGGTACAGTCAAAAACATTTGGCACATAGGGCTGAGGAAACCATATCACCCAAGACGCACTGATGAGCAATTCGTGTGTTGCAGAAGCCAGGCAACCTTCTTCAACTGTGCGGCGTCACGTCCTCTTGTCCCCACCCCAACCCCCAAACGCTCTCCGTGTGTAAGTGACCACTCAGAACTGCCAACCCAGGCCCTGTTCCCTCTGGATTGCTCAGCACCTGCAGGGAACACCTTCTGACACAACTGCTCTGTATTTATGTTGCAGGAGGAAGTCATAACAAAAGGGGAAGTGATTGACAGAAAAGACTGACGGGACAAAAGATGTCCTTGATGGTATAAAATATGGAAACATAGCTGCATCTGTGTCCAAGATGGGTCCACAAAGTGCACTGCACACTCACAACTGAAGGTGAGGGCATCCAGCTCCCCCAAGGCTCCCGACACAGGCTCTGATGATTTGGCTGACACGCCTCAGGCAAGAGAAAGATCACAGCATGTGTGAGAACCCCTCCCCTCCTTAATACTCACCCACTCACACTCCCCCCAGAGGCCCTGTGGACACATTTCCATCACCGCCTGCACACCAGGTATAAGGACGGCCCTTGAGTGTTCCCCCTCAACAAGACCAGACCTTGGACCCTAAAGTATATTCCTGATCAAAAATATTAAAGGACGAAGGACAGAAAATAATCACTACGGTATTTAAGGACCCAAGCACATTTCACCATAATTTCCCTCTCATATAGTCCAAGAATTAATGTTTACCTTTTGCCTAAGCGATAAAGTGCTGGGCGATTGTAAGAGGGACTTTACCTAAAAAATGCAATCAGTGTAACCTGGTTTATTGTACCCTCAAGGAATCCCCAACAATAAAAAATAAAGAAATGAAAATAAATAAATAAATAAAGTGCTGGGGAGAAGGAGAGTGGCAAGTAGCTTTAAAAGGCATAAAATACTTTTCTTTTTTTGAGACAGAGTCTCCCTCTGTTGCCCTTGGTAGAGTGCCGTGGCGTCATAGCTCACAGCAACCTCAGACTCTTGGGCTTGAGCTTTTGCCTCAGCTTCCCAAATAGCTGGGACTATAGGCAAGTACCTCCAGGCCCAGCTAGGTCTTATATATATATATATGTGTGTGTGTGTGTGTGTGTGTGTGTGTGTATATTTTTTGGGGGGGGGGCGGGGGCTGGGTTTAAACCCCCCCACCTCTGGTATACAGGGCTGGTGCCCTACTCCTTTGAGCCACGGGCACCGCCCAGTTTTTCTATTTTTAGTAGAGATGGGGTCTTGCTCTTGCTCAAATTGGTCTCAATTTGAGAGCTCAGGGAATCCACCCACTTCAGCCTCCCAGTGTGCTAGGATTACAGGCACAAGCCAGTTGAAATGATATTTTAAAACACATATTTAATGGGGAAATATTATTACAAAGAACTGCATTAGCTTTTAATTTTTTAATTTCACTTGTGCAAACATTATCTTGAGAATCTCTACTACCCCATCCTTTTTTTTTTTTTTTTTTTTTTTGAAAGCAGAATTATCATGGTCATTTGCCATAACAGCTAGCAGAGTCTGACAGTTGAAAACAATAGCCTCAAAAGATGGATAAGCAGCTCTTCACCCACAGTACTTTATCATGCAGCTGTGCGTCTCACTAGAAAGATGAAAACCTATGAGCGCCATGACACCTTGTCCTGCCTGCCTGGTGGCCCATCAGCATCTGATAATACAACTGCTCACATTTACTTTTGAATTTTCTGCATTTGCTCACCCCGCTGTCATTCATTCCAAGCTGGGCTTCATTACACGGCAAACGCATATGTTAACCACCTGTCCAATCACCTTTCACATCAAAACCCAGGCCGATTCCATCCTCTTCGGGATCATAGTTGGCCTCTCACATAAAAAAATGGAGTGACTCATTTCTACGCCAGAGGGACGTGGTGTGCCGTTGCTTATAATTACATGCAGTAAAAGCAATCTGACTCATCTAAAAAAAAAAAAAAAAGGTTGTAAAGTTATGTCTCCCCCAGCTGCAAAGTACCACAAGTCTCCTGATTCAAACCTAGACAATCACAAGGCTGTGATTCTGGATTCATTCAGCAAATCACCTTATTCCAGTCAAGCAGGGGTTAACCTCTACAGCTCAAAGAAAAGACAAACAAAAGGAAGCCAAACATTCACAAAGAGTAATAAAGTATGAAGCTCATTAGTGTCAAGACAGGGCTCCAGGCACATAATAGAAGGTGTTTCAGAAAGAGTATGGGCACACTAGTGTGCCACTGAGTCGCGGACAGCTTCTCAGAAAGACCCACCAGTAAAGCTGCACCAAGGAAGAAGCATCTCATTCCGTAACTTATCCTTCAGGACACCGATTGGCCAGCTCTTACACTAAATGGACCATGGATTTCATTCTTGTGGGTGATTCTTGTGTTCCTTCCTAGTAGACAGCATTTACCTGGTAATTAGTAATAACCACTGACCCCCAAATAATCATTAATTTCACCCTCCCTTAAAGTGCAGATATCACAGAAGGGCAGAATCTGAAGGGCTGGCAACTTGGTCTCAACACAGAGTGCCCAGTAGCAGGCGAGAGCCTGGAATTTTCCCACCAAAGTCAAGTAAGCAAGTTCTACATGTCCTTTTAAGCAACACTATGAATCAGTCATGCAGAATTAAATAATCAGAGGATCGACTTACTTTTATAAGATGATTTTTAAAATTGACAGCTGGCTTTTCATATAGCCTATCTTTCTCAGCCATATAATTTCTTTTGAGAGTAGTGATCACATAAACTCTCTTTCCAACAAGAGTCCAATCAGAAAAATGTATAGAGAACAGTTCAGAAAGACAGGTATGTATTCAGTCAATAAATGCCCATCTAACCCCCTCCTGTGTCTAGGCCCTGTGTTGGCAGCTAAGGACACCTTGATGAATGCTGCTTTCATGAAGAGACCAGCTTTGGCACGGAGTGGGAGTGGGAAGGGCGTTAATTGAGGAGTTGGGACAGCACAAAACCACAAGAGATAGGTCTCTCAAGGAGAGGCATAGACAGTGTGCTGAGAAAAGTTTAACAACTAGCTCCATGAAGGGGCTCTGATTTGTAACCTCTGCCAATTTCCACTGTGAAATCGCTCCCACCATGGCCAATTTAAAGGTACTAACATGACATCAAGTGACTCGCAAAATTCCTAAAAATGTAACCATCAGCTGGTACAAGATGGGTACAAGCCAGCTGCAGAACACCACTTATGTAAGAAGAAACTGTCCTAGACAAGGACAGGAAATGCTTGAGAAACAACAGACCATCTGGGGTTCTACTAGTAAGTCATGGCCCCCAAACAAGTCATGTCTGACACCAAAATAGCATAAAAATAACTGCATGCACCTGGTAATAAACAATAACCAGGAAAGAACTATTGGCTGCCACATACCCACCTAGTTGCAATGAAGGGTATAATAATAGGTCACAGCAACTCTTTGTCAACCCTGGCTTGGCTCCTATAAGTCAGTTATGTTCAAGAAGATTGAATTTGATTCTTCCTAGAGGAAAGCATCCAAACTCACAAAATTGGGGATTCAATTAAAAACATGATTTATAGTTTCCCTTAGCAAATTCCTTCCTAGTCACCCATAGTACCAAAAAGTATCAACATGTTTTGGTCATTCTTCAAGTAAATTCTTCATCCTTTACTACAGTCGCCACCTCAGTTCCTGGAGCTGTGCAGCACCATCCAAGGGGGCACTCAAGGGAAAGGGAAATGATTTAACAAGGTTTTTCTAGGAAATACTATTCTTGAAAAGTCTGTGAATCCTTACCCCACCCCCTCATTCAGATTAAATGGCATTCATTAAATAGGTTATGAAGTCATATACCTTTGCTAAAAGTCACATACATGTTTATAATTATAAAAACATAATTATGCATTCTTTAATTTAGTAAATGTCATCTCAAGAAATTAGAAAGATGCATGACAGATTGTCAGATGCTATGCACATATTCCAGAGAGCGCCATATTAAAAGGGAACAGAAATCATTCAAAATGTACGCAAGATGATGAATGAGGAGGTAGCACACAGGAAGGAAGAATGCACACATGTCATTGTCTTCTTTTATGCCAGAGAAAAAATATTTCTGATGTGCTTGGGAGGTGAATTGGCAGTGTGACTAATCTAGCCTTTACTGTAAGCCACCTTCAGACAAGAATCAATCAACAGCTTTATGACATATTTTTTATTTCCTTGTGGTATGATGTTTTCGTATGTTAAAAAAAGAATTTTAGATGTTTTAGTGTCTGTTACATAGAAAATATAATTCTTTTTCAATTTGATGAATTGTATTAAAAAAAAAAAAAAAAAGCAAGAAAAGAAAAGAAAAGGGAAAAGTGAGTTGCATTGATTTCAAGTCTGAAGGCCACTGTGGAAGGCCGCACTGCATTTAGAATCATAGTGACATTTGAACAGGTGAGAACACATTTGAAAACCAGTTTACAAATTTATCCCACACTCTCCTTCAAATCCCAGTGTAAAATTCAGCAGACCTGTAAACTGAAACTTCCTTAAAAACTTTATATAGAGAATTTTTAAATGAAAATTCAATTAGCATTTATTGAGCACCTAAGAACTTTAGCATCAAAGTCAGCATTTCCTTTTTTCTTTTCTTATCTTTTTTTTGTAGAGACAGAGCCTCAAGCTGGGTAGAGTACTGTGGCATCACAGCTCACAGCAACCTCCAACTCCTGGGCTCAACCGATTCTCCCGCCTCAGCCTCCCAAGTAGCTGGGACTACAGGCACCTCCCACATTGCCTGGATATTTTTTGATTGTAGTTGTCATTGTTGCTTGGCAGGCCCCGGCCAGATTCAAACCCACCAGCTCTGGCATATGTGGCCGGCGCCTTAGCCACTTGACTTACAGATGCCAAGCCCAGAGTCAGCATTTTCTAATCACTATAACTAACTTTCATTTGCCTAGTAAGTTTCCTGGTTGAACTGTAGTTAATTATGTCCGAGATATTTTAAATACTTGTGAAAATCCTACTAATCTTGCTTCTTACTGATATAGTTAGCTAAGCAAGTGGCATTTTAAGCTACACCAGTCACTTATCTCAAAACCATGAGACTGTATAGAGAAAATAGATACGGAATGAGAGATGATCCAAACCCCAATGAAAGCTCAAGACTGGTTATCCACAGGCATGGAAGAGAGGTTATAAGTGTTATTGCTTTTGATAAGATTGAAATATAAAACTGCAAAGACAGGCAACAATTTCAAGGCAGACTAGGAAAATCAATTTATTTATTTATTTACCGTATATACTCGAGCATAAGCCAAGTTTTTTCGGCACAAAACTTGTGCCGAGTTCGGGTTTTTCTGCACAAATTTTGTGCCGAAAAAACTCAGCTTATACCCGAATATATACGGTATTTATTGAGATAGCTAATTATTTAACATCTTAATTATAAGATGTAGTAGGGTGAATTTTGACTTTTTACCACAGATAAATCAATACCAAAATTTTAAAACTGCAAACTGATGACAGTAACTCCATCAAAGGAATACATACTATGCATTAGGTGGTCCAGTTGGTGGCTTTTACACATAATTTGTTTAATCCTCATACCACCTCTCAGATATATGTTGTTACTCCATTTTATGGATGAGGAAACCAAGGCTCAGAAAGTATAGTAATTTGTCAAAGATCATGACACTGCAAGTGATTCTGAAGTCTAAAGTCCAGAGGGAGTGTTCTTAGTCTTGATACTATCTTATGCCAATGAGAGCTTCTTACTATTAACCAAAAATTATGAAATCCATAAACTATAAATATCAAAGAGTATACCCAGTAAAAAATCCACATTTCTCCCAATTTACTTAAACATCAAAGCACATTTTTACAAAGAAAGAAGAAAATGGCAGGAAAGAAAACAAAACATTTGAGTCATCAGGTCAATTCAGAAAAGCTAAATTCTTGAGGATGACAATAACAATGATGGCAGTGATGATGATGATGGCGATGATGAATATGATGATAGTGATGGTGATGTTGATGATGGTGATGATGATGATGGCAGTGATGATGATGATGATGGCAATGATGAATATGATGATGATAACGATGGTGATGTTGTTGTTGATGATGATAATAATGATGGTGATGGTGGTGATGGCAATGATGATGAATATGATAATGATAAATACGATGATGATAGCAATGGTGAAGTTGATGATGGAATGGTGATAAACATGATGATGATAGCAATGGTGGTGATGATGGTGATGGTGATGATGGTGATGAACATGATGATGATAACAGCAATGATGATGATGATTGTGATGATGATGGTGATGATGTTGATGGCAATGATGATGAATATGATAATGATGAATATGATGATGATAGCAATGGTGGTGATGTTGGTGATGGTGATGATGGTGATAACAGTGACGGATATAAAAATACACATAGGGCTCAGCATCCGTAGCACAGTGGTTATTGTGCCAGCCACATACACCAAGGGTGGCGGGTTCGAATCTGGCCCAGGCCAGCTAAACAACAATGACAACTGCAACAGAAAATAGCTGGGCATTGTGGCAGGTGCCTGCAGTCCCAGCTACTTGGGAGGCTAAGACAAGAGAATTGCTTAAACAAGAGATTTTGAGGTTGCTGTGAGCTGTGACACTATGGCACTCTACCAAGGGTGACATAGTTAAACTCGGTCTAAAAAAAAAAAAAGAATATACATGGGCACACACTCTGAGCCAGACATTCTGCTAAGTACTTAACACATGTAAGTTTTTTACTTGTATACCTCAAGAGCAATAAGGAGCACAAATTTTCCTGAATTTGTTTTTTTGTTGTTTGTTTGTTTTTGTTTTTTGGAGTCTCCTGAATTTGTACCGAGATTTTGCCCAGGAGCCAAAGCAGGGCTAAGGGCAGGAGGGTGCCCCCAGAGCATGATGGGGGCTGTACAGCAGAGGCAAAGGCAATATCAACAAGTAAGAGGACGTTGCTTTTGAGAGCAAACGTTTGTGATGCTCTTCTACTTGCAAGCCATTGTGCTAGGGACTGAGGAGAGATGAACAAGATACCCTAAGGGTGGTCTAATGGAAGAGATGACACGGAGACCCTTTTAACAGGGTTTGAAATGTACAATGGTAACCATATTCAAAATACTTCATGCAGGAGAGGAGTATTCACCCATGGTGTGTGTGTGTGTGTGTGTGTGTGTGCGTGTGTGTGTGTGTATGTGTTAGGGATAAGAAGAGGTACAATATTAGGAAGGGCTGCCAACAGGAGGTGATGACTGAACCAAACCTTAAAGGATGAACAGGAAATTGGTGACATGAGGAGCTGGGGATCAAGTTATTTATGAATTATCTCCCTGTCACCCATCATTCCACCCCATCCTCCTCCTTACTGGCTCTTCCTTCTCTGCCCATCCTGTGAATATCAGCATATCCTTTTCTTCTCACTGTACCTGTTCATCCTGGGAAATTTTTACTTACTCCCATCCCTTGTATTTCCACTTCTCTCTGGAAATGCCCACATTGCTAGATCCAAGCTGGACCTCCCTGCTAAGCTCCAGAGTAACACCTCCAACTAAGTACGAAACATATCTGAATGTCTGCTGGTCTCCTCAGAATTTATGCACCCAATTTGAACTCCTGTCTTCCCTTCCAAAGCTGAGAATTCTCCTAGAAGTTACCACTCATTCAGGCTTCAGAATGGAAACAGGGAAAACATATTGCCTTCCTGACCCTCACCCTGTCCATGGTAATCACACTAAATCCTGTCACTATAGCCACCTGCTCACTTACTTCATCTCCTAACCTGCTTCCTCTTCTCCAGTCTCTTTGCCCTTTGACCCAACTTCCATATAATGCCACAATAATTTTCCTAAAATATAATTCTACTAATAAAGTCACTCTGCTTAAACTTTCCCATACTTTCAACCTTATACTAATCTTGCCACCTCCTTGTCTTACAGAAAAAACCTGGCTTCCTGCCCACTGATCCATGCTCTCCCCTTCCAACCCAAGTTTCTCTACCATTTTGAATGGCCCATCTCAACCTCCAGTCCTTGGTTTCTTGACATCAGTTTTAGCTAGGCCCATGGCCACCTTATCAACACTTTTGAAATTATGAAGCCAAATATCACACCCTCTGAACACAACTCTTTACCTCTCATTCAGTTACTCCCACCAGCTTTGATTTTTGACCCCAGTGAGATGTACAAGCCTCCATACATCCTCATTCTCTCTGTCTGTCTTCTTCTTTCTTTTCCAGCCTGAACTCCCAGACTCAGAACCTCAATGAGACTCACTCCCCTGCCAAAATCCTCAACTCCTTTGCTCACCATCTTTCTATCATACCTTATCAGCAAAGCCCTGATCCTTTCTCCAGCCACGCACCCAGGGTATTCAAGGATTTCAGGACAAGGCACCCTCGCCAGGTGCATGAATCTTGCTAACATAACCTTCCGTGATTCCTTAGTCAGCAGCCTCTCCTAGCTTCTCCACAATGTCTACTTCATACCATTCTCATGTTCTCAAACCTCCTGGGCCACACCTTTGTATTCACTGTGAAAAGATGTCCTTGCCTGTTACATCAAGAGAACAAAAGCCATAAGATGACAATTTCCTAAATTTCCTTCCCCAGCACCTATTAACATATTTGCACCCAGATCCATTTCCCCCATTTGCCTCCTTTATAGAGGACAAGATAGAGCTCCCCGCTCTTGAGCTCTGCATCCCATTTCTACCTGCCCCTGTGGCTCATCACTTCTCTCTTCCATCTTCTACCTCTAGTACTGGATCCTGCTCTTCTTCATTTAAATAGAGTCAAGTCTTTGCAGTGGAAAAAAAGAAAGGAAAACTCCCTTGACCACAATCTCCCTCCAGCTCACCTCCTCTATAATTCCTTCTCTTCAACTTTTGAAAAGAGCTGACTACTTGCATTCTCTAATTCCTGACCTCCAACTCTTTCCTTCAGCCATTGCACCCCAACTTCCCACACCAAGAAAAACTGTTCTCACCAAGATCAAAGACAGATTTGTTTTCAAATCTAATGAATAAGTCCTTCCAGGTTTGACAATGTCAGCATCCTCTCCTCCCTCCCATCTATGGCTATCTCCTCTTCTGGTTGGCTTCCCACCTCCCTCTATAGCCTTTATTTTTTTTTTTTTTTCAGAGTTTTTTTTCTGAAAAATTCCTTATGTTTTGAAATTCCTCAAGGGACTATTTTCCACTCTCTTCTCTTTTTGTTTTTTTCTTGCTCTTTCTAGTAATCTTATTCTGTTTCTTGGTTTCAATTTCTGTCTGCAAGCTGGTGACTCTTATCGTAGCCTCTTGCCCAGATTCTTCCCCTGAATTGAACTCTTTTACAAAATGAAAAGCAGTAATGTTAATGATAAGAATAGCAGCAACTACAGGATAGCAAGAAATTTTGAGATCCTAATATGCATTTTTTCTTCTCCTCTCCACTTCCTTTTTAAGTAGGGAGGTAACGGTATTGTTTGCCATGAACTCAGAAGTTGCCTACAAAAAAAATTCAAATTTTTGGTTTTTTCCCAGAAGTCTGAGCTGCTTGAGGAGATTATGATATAGGGTACCTTTGAGAACCTCTGACAGAGGGCGGCGCCTGTGGCTCAGTGAGTAGGGCGCCGACCCCATATACTGAGGGTAGCGCATTCGAACCCAGCCCTGGCCAAAGTGCAAGAAAAAAAAATAGCCAGGTGTTATGGCAGGCGCCCATAGTCCCAGCTACTCAGGAGGCTGAGGCAAGAGAATCACCTAAGCCCAAGAGCTGAAGGTTGCTGTGAGCTGTGGCACCACGGCACTCTGCCGAGGGCAACAAAGTTAAACTCTGTTTCTAAAAAAAAAAAAAAGAGAGAGAGAGAGCAAGAACTCTGACAGAAATGGAAACTAGTCCTCCAAGTTAGGAAGAAGGTAGAGTAGCAATCCCTTAAAGAGGATATGAACCCAGCCTCCTGGTGGTATATGCAGGGAGGTAGCATTTTCCAAGGACTTAGCTGTGCAGCGAGCCTGGGAGGCTGGAGTTTTGCACCAGAGCTCCCAAGCATGGAATTTATTCCTGTACTCATATGGCAGGAGAGGAATGGAGCCACCCACCAACAGACAGCTCAGTCCCTTTCCATTTACAAGCATCAGTGCCCCCAATGCCACCCCAGAATATATGGAGGGACCTATTATGCAAAGAGGGGTTTAAGACAACTCCCCACCTAGCATACCTTTTACAACCACACAGCCAATCCTCAGCCCTTCCTCCCTCTCTCTATATATATATGTATATTATATATGTGTGTGTGCGTGCGTGTGTGTGTACACCATCAGTGGTTCTCAACTGGAGGCACGCTGAAATGTTGAAATGTGTAGGTGTGATTTTTAATTGTCACAATATATGTGTGTTGAAAGTGGCGAGGGGTCATTTAATGCCCAGAGAATGAGAAGCTGAACTCTAGTAGTGGATAGGATGTTTGGGTGGTGGACTATTACTTTGATGGCGGTCAATGCACCACACTCTCCATATGTCAGCCCTCCTCTGGACTCGCTGCTGGAGCTCTGACCTGCCTTGATCTACAGGTCACAGGGGAGTGACACTACACCAGTCTGAGACTATGCTTTAAGAAGCCACGCTTCTGCTTCTTTGCTCTGGGGAAAACTGGCTCTCGTGCAAAAAGTCCAACCACATTGAGACAGCCATCCTGGGAGAATCCTAACCCAGCCACATGCAGAAGTCACGTAGAAGAAAGCAAAGATCCCAGCAACAGCCCTGCCAAGTTTCTAGCCATGATCTGGCACCAACTTCCCTGTCACATCAGTTACCCCATCCTGAGTGGATTCTCCAGCCCAGTAAGTTGCACCATCCTGGCTGACACCATGTGCCTCTTTCAGCCCTACCCAAATTACAGGTTCGTGAGCAAACAAATAAAATAATAGTCAGCTGAAGCCACTACATTTTAGGGTAGTTTGTTTCTCAATAATAGACAACCAACACAGTGGTTAATGAGCCGAAGAACCCAAATGATCCTCCACTCATGGGGGGAGGGCCTGGAGGGAGCAGGGAAGAGAGGGGTTCTCTTTAAATTCTCCGAAAGCTCCTGTGTCCTTAAGGTAAAATTAAAAATTTGACCACAATATACCAAGCTTCCAACATCTACACAGGAATGGGAAAGCAAGTATCCAATGTATTCAATACCGATGCAAAGCCAGTAGATGAACTAATACACGTCCACACAACAGAAGAGCTCAATTTAATTCAAGTTGGGGGGAGGGGGACCTATAAGAGGGACCTCACCTAACAAACACGGACATTGTAACCTAATCATATGTGCCTTCATTTTAAACTAAAATTAAAAGAAAAACAACCAAAGCTTCCATTAACTGGTCACTGCCCACCTCCCTGATCACGTCTACTGCATTAGCAGCATCCTCTGTAAGGGAGAGGCCGCTGTTGCTCCAGCCTACAGACGAGAAAAACAAGGCTGGGCGAGTTTAAGAAATCTGCTCAAAATTACCCTGCAAGTAACAAGTGTGCACCCAGGGCTGTCTGCCCCCCAGACGACTGCCCCTAACCCATTTCTTTTATATCATACCCTATCATAAAAATTCCTGTCAAATCTGGTCTTCACAATTATGACCTATTTATCGCCCACAGTTCACACCACAAATCATAAAGCAGCATGAGCTTTATGATTCAGTTTTCCAACTGAAACGAATTTAAAATAATTTACTTTTTTGAAGAATTATAATGAGAATCCATAGTTACAGATAATTTAGATGAAAGCTGTTCTCTTGACCTAGTAAAAAAATAAAGAGCCTGAGCATATGGTTTGGAATAAATGTGATTCACTAGAATGCAATCTAGATAATCACTGAATTATTATAATCATTCTGGGGCATGTTTTTATCTTTGTTGAATTTTTTTTTTCTCTCCACCAGGACTATGACTGTATAATAATAACACAACAAGTTTAGAGGACTCTGATCTTTGGTTGCTTAGCAACCTACAGCTTTGAAGAGAATGAAGGATAAAGGGTCTGTGGCAAAATAATGCTCTTCGCAAATCAACAATTACTTTAAAGTTTTAGAATTATTAAAACCATTCTGCTTTAAATACACATATGCAAATGAATACTTCACAGGATCAGCTGTCATATTCTGAATATGAATTTAGAGTCAATTGCTGAATACACGACACAAATTTACTAGCTTGAATAAAAATGTGATGAGAACAACATCTAACATGGCCATATAAAGGTAGAGTTTCATTTTTCCTTCCATAGCAAACCTCAGAATGCCATTAGAAAAACTGCTACATCTCCAGAACAGAGCCCAGCCTGTGGTACCTGCCCTGTAAACATTAAGCCTGTCATCCCCACCATCATTATTATTCTCACCAAAGAGGAATGGATAAACTGGCTTATACAGAGAAGTCAGCAAATAATGTATAGTCCACAAGGAGACTTTTCCCATTCATTTCAGCGGTTGGAAATGTGAAAATCAGTGAATGTGTTCCTTGTTCATACATTTATTATGTATTCATTGAACCATTCAAATGGTCATTGAGCAAACAAATGCCAAGTCCCATGTCAGGCACAGAGCAAACACCTGGGAGCACGGCAGCCCTGGTGCCCACCCTCCCAGACTGTCCCGAGTGTGGACAGACAAGGAAGCCAATGCAGAATGGTAAGTCATGACATGAACTGGGAAGGAAGCAGTAAGGAGGCTAAGGTCAGGCTGCGGGTCAGAGGAGGGCTCTTTCAGGAGGTGTGATCTTTGATGGATACCCCAGGGGTCAGGGTAGCTGGCCACCATTAGAGCTGAGAGAAGAAAGGGCAGTGACACACACAAAGGGCCTGAGGCAGCAAAGAGCCCCTATGCTTGTACTGAGAGACCCTCCCAGGATGGGGCAGACCCAGCGAGCTGGAGTAGCAGGGAGACCAGAGAGGGAGAGGGACCTGTGTCTTTACGGATTACTAACGACTCCAGAAGTGCTGGGACTTCTCAAAGTCACCTCTATTGGGCAAATACACCCACATTTTCACTCCCCACAAAGTGGAGGGCCTGTCTGTGGGGTGTTGGTAGTGACTGCTCACCACCGTCCGCACCCCACCCCACCTCCCAGTCCACATGGGCCTCCCCCCGTAGGCTCTGAGCCAGCTCTCACCGTCATCACCGTGCCCACACCTGGGGGTCCTGGGACAGGGCAGCACGGTGGTCCCTGGAATGGTCCCAGAAAGAAACGGCTCTGACCAGCCTAACAGAAACTATAGAAATTCAATAACCAACAGAGGCAAACCCCAGGGGCATGATGTGCTCACACCTCATCCTGACTTCAGTCCATCCCCAGTGTTCTTCGGGGCTGACCATCCAACCCCACCCAAACCAACTACTAGGGTTCCTGCCCTGGCCTTTGCTCTCCTGCCACTGCTTGGTGAGCTTCAGACACCCCCCACTCAGCCTGCCTCCAGCACTTAGCAAGAAAACAAACCTCTGTTAATGGAGTTGGGATTGTTGACAGCTCCAGGCCACATTCCCATCCTGACAGTCTAGGATGGACCTTCTGGATGCCCTTAAAACTTCCTCCTAAACAAGTGAGTCTTCATATCAGCATGTTAGGGAAGAACAGTCTTTCAAAGGCTTTATCAATTCCTTTCCAATCACCACATGATGTGATAGGTAATAAATGAAGTCAAAATCCTTAAATAATTTAAAGATGCAGTGTCTGACAGTTTATTAATACCACTTTGTCAAAGGATAAAGTGTATTTCCTTCCAATTTTATTTTATGCACTTTAACATAATCATGATTCTAGCACTGATTCAACTTCATATCTTCTTTTTTTTGTTCTTTTCATTCAATATCAGAAATACAAAATTGTCTTTAAAAACATCCTTGTAATGGTTATTTAAAATCCTATCACAGGGCTATGCCATTATTTAAACATTCTCCTATTAACTTGACATTTAGACTTTTTCTCATTTTGGACTATTGTAAATGTCACGATGTTATCTTTGTTTATAAAATTTTGTTGGCTCAGCACCTGTAGTTCAGCGGCTAGTGCACCAGCCATATACACCAGAGCTGGCGGGTTCAACAGCCCAGGCCTGCCAAGCAACAATGACAACTGCAACCAAAAACAGCCAGGCAATGTGACAGGCGCCTATAGTCCCAGCTACTAAGGAGGCTGAGGCAAGAGAATCGCTTAAGCCCAAGAGTTTGAGGTTGCTATGAGCTATGATGCTACAGCACTCTACAAAGGGTGACACAGTAAGACTCTGTCTCAAAAAAAAATTTTTTTGGTCAAATTTCCACCTACTCTCTTAAGACACTCCTAAAAGGGGTGTTACCAAGTCAAAAGATTTTAAGGCTTGCTTTATTTATTTATTTATTTATTTATTTATTTATTTTTATTTTGCAGTTTTTGGCCGGGGCTGGGTTTGAACCCACCACCTCTGGCATACAGGGCCAGTGCCCTACCCCTTTGAGCCACAGGCGCCACCCCAGATTTTAAGGTTCTTGATCTGTGTTGTCTAAATGCTTTCCAGAAAAAAATGAACCATTTTTCACAT
This sequence comes from Loris lydekkerianus, assembly GCA_963574355.1. Classification (NCBI taxonomy): domain Eukaryota; kingdom Metazoa; phylum Chordata; class Mammalia; order Primates; family Lorisidae; genus Loris; species Loris lydekkerianus. Next base: position 72,954 of record CAUYPK010082295.1, read on the forward strand.
CCACCATTGATATAGGTGCCCATTTCACTTCAAGGAGTATACCTTTAATGCAATTTGAAATTACTTTAATCTGTCACAATATGTTAAAATCAGTAGCTGCCAAATTTAATCATAAGGCTAATGGAGTAATTTCACACAATATTTACGTATCTGGCACTGCTTTGGGCTGTAATGACTTCCAGATGGATTCTCAGTCAACTTTCCCTAACTGTCATCATTTCATCCCTTCCTTTCGGTTCTCTTAATCTGGCTGGCAATTCAAATTGGCCAGCAAGTGTCTGGCAAGTTCTACTTGTGACGTAGAATCTATGCCAATCCTCTGCCACAGCAAACCTACATCAGCAAACACATGGGCTGGAAATTTTTCATCTCATCAAAACAGCTTAAATAGTAGTTTCCTCTAACATACTCCCCCAGAATAGTATGATCTGTGTGTTAAGAGCATCTCTCAAGACAGGATATACACACAGAACTTCCTGGAAAGGACTGGTGCTGCCCACAGGTACATGGTCGCTGCTTGAAACCCAAACTTCTCTCCAGTAATTCCCGGACGTCTACACTGGCACTCAATCCCACCCACCCCAGACTTCTGTGAAGCAATCGAGAGATGGGCCAGTGGTTTTTATGCTTCGAGTTTTTGTAGCCTCAGCAACATAAAGCAGGCTACTCTCCTCCCATTTAATCATGCAAACGTATGGAAAGAAAGGAGGAAGAGTTTGCCCACAGTCGGCTGCAGGCTGAGATGCAGGTAGTGTGGGCACCAGCCAGACACGTCCCCTCTGGGCTCCCGTGTTCGTAGTCGGTGGGAGATGCCACGACATGGCAGGCTTGATTCTTCTCAAGATCCTGGCCCTCAAGACAGCAGGGTATATGAAAACATGAAATACCGTGTTTCTAACACTACGACCTTTACAAGACGGGCTCCTGGGAGACATAAGAAAACATACACCACCTGAGCACATACGTAGGATGAACCCGAGAATCTAAGTTTAACACCTGACACTTTCGGCCTGTGGTGCCTGTAGTCCTGCTCTCCACCCGACGCCCCCAGGCCCGGGCAAAAGATGCCTTTTTCCTCATAGGGAGTTCGTTGTTTTCTACCAAAGCCGTTGAGCAGGTGGCTTTGGTAGAGCCATGGCTCCCTAATGATGCAAAAGTTTAGACATATTTCTCCTGTTAAAACTCACTTAAACATATGCAAAGTTTAAAACCATTTAAAAATGTGTTTCTCCACACAATTTATTTTAGCCAAGAGAGGGAAAAAAATGCAAAATGAGAGCATTCACATCGGCATGCTAGAAAGCACTGGAGATGTAACCTGGCAGGACATCAAGTCAGAAAAAAAATGTGTTGAACTCAGATTGAATGAAGAGGAAATACCACCACCTACCAGTGTGAAAATCCTCTGGCACTTCCTGCATTCTAAAAGCTGATACACACACATGCATATTCCCTCTAATGGGGGCGACCCGGGGGCAGACACCGCACCACCAGTGGCTGGAAGGAAAGCATGTAAGAGCTCAAGCAATTCTCCCGCAATGATCATAACCTCCAAAGCAACCTCGGAGAATCTGAAAGCCAGTCTTCCATCATAGAGTTGACGTAACTAAGTTCCAGAAAGGTTAGGTGGTTTGTCCAAGGTTCTGTTGTGTACTATGACTGCATCTGGCCTCTGGGTGCCCCATCTAGAACTCTCTATAGCATACCATGCTGGCACCCACGGCTAATACTACTTACTTAAAAGTTTGTCCTTCCATTCAGATGCATGATTCCTAAATACAGCAATCTCTGGCAAGTGAAATTTAAGTAATTATATTTGAAGGCTACAGTTTATTTCCCTTCAGTGGGTCACTGTAATATCAGGATATTTACAAGTAAATCTTCCAAATAATTACCGTATATACTCGAGTATAAGCCAAGTTTTTCGGCACAAAATTTGTGCCGAATAACCCGAACTCGGCACAAATTTTGTGCCGAAAAAACTCGGCTTATACTAGAGTATATATGGTAACCCCAAGTGTTAAACTTTCTTCTCTGTTCTCAGATATCAACCAAGTAGTCAAATGTGCAATAGACTAACTCCAATAATTTCCCCCAAAGAAACATATTCAAGGTAAGAATATCTCATATTTATTAGGCATTTGTCAAGTTCTATAGAAAATAATGCAGAGACAATCACCAGGCAGAACCCAACTGATCTGATCTTGGCAACATCAGAAATACCTCACCACACTTGGCTAATTATAGTCTGCACTCCTCTAGCCTAGATAACAGAGCAAGTCTCCATCTCTAAAAAAGAAAAGAAAAGATATCAGATGTTCTGCAAATATTTGGGTGTACCTCTGTTATGTTTGTGCCCCCACCACACTCCCAAATTCTATGTTGAAATTCTAAATCCCAATGTGATGGTATTAGGCAGTAGGGTCTTGGGGAGGTAATCAGGCTATGAGGGTGAAACCCTCATGAATGAGATTAGTGCCCTTATAATAGGACCCAGACAGAAATTATAGACCCCAGAGAGCTCTCTTGTTTTGTTTCCACTATGTGAGGATACAGGAATGAGCAGTCCACACCTGAAAGAGGGCCCTCACCAGATCCCGACCATGCCAGCACCCTGACCTCAGACTTCCAAGTTCCAGAACTGTGAGAAATAAATTTCCATTGTGCTTAAGACACCCATTCTATGGTACTTTGTTAGAGAAGCCTGAACTAAAACAACCTCCTAGACATTAGAGCAAAATATGCGGGGAATTTGGGGGAAGGAGGGGAAATTCTAAGAATGAATCCATTATTTATTCTTAACGTTGTGGCAGTAAAGTTACATGACATTTTCTTTTACCATCAATTTAGGTCTTTTGTTTCCTGTAAAATTGGACCTGTTTTTCAGACCAAGGGTCCCACTGGACAGAAAGGAAATGGCAAGTAAGAGGTCAAAGCCTTCCACCTGCCTTCCCTGAATCTTCATCACCTTCACAGCAACCAGAAAAGATATACTTTATTAGGCCCAATTAAGAAAGGCAAAAAATGAGGTTCAGAGTTGTTAAGAAACTTGCTCAAGGACACAGCGCCAGGATTCAAATCTTTGAGCCCAGTGAATTAAAGGGAGATCTCCCTGAGACAGGATAAATATGAAAACAGAAGAATAACAGAAGTGCTAATTTGTATTCATTCATTACTGACATAAACTATTCCGTACTTTTCAGAAAAGATTTATTTTTTCTTAAAGAAGACCAGTATTAGTGGAAGAAACCAAACCAAGCTCTCAACCAAGAAAGCAAAAGAAAGGTAGAATTTCAGAAAAGAAAAGGGATCTTACTTTTCAAGGAAGGGAAAGGAATAACAGAAAAACATATTCTGTGACCTACACAAAGAACCTTGGCCAGTGGTCTTCAGCCACACCTGCCTATTAGAATCACGTAAGAGTCTCCTTTGTTAATATTTTGCTCAGATACCATCCCCCAAATATTCTTATATAATACATTTGGGTAGGGCCCAGGAATTTGCATTTTTAAGGCTCACCTAGAGGTTCTAATATGTTGCCAGGGTTGAGAACCACTAACAGAAGGAAGGCACACTGTTTTTTCTATTCTTACCTATAGAGCTAAATATATGTCTTGCAGAGGTCCACTTTAAAGTCTCAAGGAATGACAAGATCTTTGCTCTTCAATTATCTGGATAGCTCTGAAAAAGTCATTAACCTCCTTCATCCTGTTCTCCATGTATCTAGTAACAAGATTGTTCAGAGAAAACACCAAACTCATCTTGGTATGTTCAATTCTAGGGTCTGCATGGAACAACCATTTGATAAAATGTTTTTAGTGGACTATTTTTGGCTTAAACAACAGAAATTTGTTTTCTCTTAGTTTTGATGGCTAGAAGTCCCAGATCAAGGTGCCAGCCAGATTCGTTTCTGGTGAGGCCTCTCTAGCTGGCTTGCAGACAGCCACCTTCTCAGAGAGAAGGAACCTCTGGTACCTCCTGCTCTTCTCATAAAGACACCAGTCTTATCAGAACAGGCATCCAGCTTCACGGCTCATTTAACCTTAAGTCCCTGTCTCCAAATTTAGTCACACTAAGGCTTAAGGCTTCAACATATAAATGTGGGTGGGGGGGCATAATTCATCCATATAGTATCTTCAATAGGTATTTGTTAAATTAATATCACTTACTTTGTTGAGCACTCATATTTCTTTTCCTTTTTCTTTTCTTTCTTTTTTTTTTTTTTTTTTTTTTAATGTTTATTATTGAACTGAGTGAAGTTTCTACAGTGAGTGCACGGAATCTCCCTTCCAGCTCTGTCCCTCTGGGACTACTCACTCACTCACTCAGTACTAATAGTAAGTTACTAACAATGTGCAGGTGCTATCTCAAGGGCTTGGATTATACTTGTGCAAAAACAAAGATCTCTGCCCTCACGGAGCTTAAGTTCCAAGAGGAAAAAGACAGACTATAAATAATGGAACCAATTAAGTAGCAAATAATAAAGTTTTAGAAAATGATAAATGTTATAGAAACAGAGTAAGGGGGTTATATTCTTCCCACATACATGTGTTCATGTGTGTGCACATTTGTGAATCTTTGAACCATTATTTTATTTCTGCCAGCAATTTTTTTGCTTTTCACGATGCAATATTAACTATTATAATATGACCAAGTTTATTCTTAGCAATACTCATTTATTAAGAATGAATTCTTTTTTTTTTTTTTTTTTTTTTTTTTTTTAGGCAGAGTATAACTATGTCACCCTAGGTAGAGTGCTTTGGCATTACAGCTCACAGCAACCTCAAACTCTTAGGCTTAAGTGATTCTCTTGCCTCAGCCTCTCAGGTAGCTGGGACTACAGGCACCTGCCATAACATCTAGCTATTTTTCTATTGCAATTGTCATTGTTGCTTAGCTGGCCCGGGCTGGGTTCGAACCCACCAGCTTCAGTGTATGTGGCTGGTGCCGTAATCACTGTATTATGGGTGTGGAGCCCTATTATTCATTCTTAATGTTGTGGCAGTAAAGTTACATGACATTTTCTTTTACCGTCAATTTAGGTCTTTTGTTCCTGTAAAATTGGACCTGGTTATTCAGACAGACCATTGTCCTGAGAACAAGTAAAAAGCTGGACAAATACTGTTTAAAGTACTCTGAAGGACATCCATCATTTAGGAAAGCTTTTTTCCTAGGGATATCTGAATTTTCCAGAAGCAGTTGCTAAAACCCTGAGAAGTTGAGAAGAGACAATAACAGCTTCACTGAACCAGGAAAACAAAAATTGGAGTCAGTGCCTGCCTAAAAATGGGAGTCTGATAAATCTCTGCTCATTTGGGGTTGGGTACAGCTTTGCATTGAGAATGAACCACAGCTGTGATGGACTAGAAATAAACCATTACTATATTGGTAAATAAATACAAAGGAACCAAATCTTTCCATTAAAAGCCAAAGATCATTAACCTGCATAAAATACAAAATCCCACTCCATGCTATTTACAAGAGTCACACTTTAAACACAAGGACACAAAAAGAAAGCAAATTAAAAAGTAAAACAATTGATAAATAATGATAATAATACGTTATACAAACATTAACCAACTAAAAGAAATTCAGTAGTGGACACATGACCCAGGCCTAACCAATTAGCAGAAGCCAAACCCCAAGTGACAATGATTGATTCACAGATGCACATGTAACCCAAATCAGTCCAAACAGATCTCAGGACTTTCCAGAGCAGCTGAAAATACGCATGCTCTCTGTTCTCCTTGGGCTGCTGGCAATAAGAATAGTGTGAGCCTGGAGCTGTCAGGAGTCAATGTCTGCAATCTGAAAATGAAGCTAATACAGAGGAAAGCAGAGCTGAGAAATGGAGAGATTAATGGCCCAGGTGATGTGAGTTGAGTCTGCAAACAATGCTGTGCCTACACTTTTTACTACATGAACCTGCTTAACTATTTGAATTTGGCTTCTGTTGCTGGCAACCCAGAGCATTCAAAGTGGCAAAACCCTGCCCTGGCCTGGTCTTCAAACCTTTCTGGTCTTCAGTTTTCTCATCTGTAGGATGATAAAATTAGATGTCACTTGATCACTAAAGCCCTTACAGGAGTGCTTAATGCATTCACATCTAAGATATGATATATCTACTTAATAAAAACTTGTTATTGTATTTCTGTTCTATTCATAATTCATCCAAACATACAAATAACAATCTCATGTCAAAACAGTACTTCTATTGGCTTGTGTGATCATGCAAGTTAATTACCATTTTTAAAAATTCATTTTATCTTTAGAGACATCTTTATAAGTTAAACTATAAAATCATACTCTTAACTAAGTTATTTCTGAAGACATTGGACAAAAACACTTATGCTTCTGATCTAAATAAAGATGGTTTTATGAGTCCATCTTAAAACAATGGCCTGTCCATCTAAAATGTCTTAGTTGCCAAAAATTAAATTATGCAGTGATTACAGTTAATATTCCACCATTTAAATTCCTTCCACGGTCTTCCACTGAATAGAATGTATTTGAGAACTGTGACGAGCATCTTGTATAAGACATTTTTCTTATATGTTACAGGCATGAACAGACAGCTCTGATAATATAAGAAATTTAAGAAATAAATAAATATTGTATGTAACATTATGTATAATTTATACATAATATGATATATTTTTAAAATATATATAAGAAAACCCTGCATTTGTACACTATGGATTCCACTGTCAGCCCACCTGCCATATGACCTTGGAAAAATCACTAAGAACCTCTAACCATTCCAGTCTCATCATCTGTTAAGTAAAGGAAATGCCTTCTGCAACGAAACGTAAGGATTAAAACACATAATATAAGGAAAAGAACCTAGAACACAGCCATTCATATAAGTAACCTTGCATTTAACTTGAACGTGAATGTCCGTATAAATCCCCACCCATGCCCACCCCCAACAGGACTATCTTCAGTGTTTGGAATGTCTGGGTTTAAATGATTTCATACAGAAAGCCCTGGAAGAAAAGTCAGCAAATTCTGATCCTGTCTCTGACATTCATCTCTTTGGCCTTTACTTTCTTCTGCAAAATTAGTGAACTGGACAATATAATTTCCAGGATCTCTCCTAGCTCCAAATATCTATGAAACACATTGCCATTGTAATCAGTACTCAGAAGTTGCCAGTGGAAGGATGAGTTCCCTAGATTATTAACCTTGCATTAGAAAACAAAGTACTATCTCCTCCCCCTCTCAATATTCCATAAAACAAAACACTTTAGTATCAGACTGTGAGTAAGATGGGCCTGGAAGACTCCCAGTCATGGGAATGAAGGAATAGGTGATAAGCAGAGGTCCATGCTGAGACCCTGACCTGAGAATAAAACTGTTTCATTAGCTTTTCTGGGCCTGAAACTGTCCAGATTGCCAGAACTGCTCCTTGATGGTGGTTTCTTTGTTTGGTTAGTTAGTGGTGGAGACGAGGAGATCTGGGCATTAGGAAAACTGAGCCTACAGAATACCCAGTTCACACTCCTTTCTAAACCTCATTCCTAAACCTCACTGCCCAAATTCTAATCCCTGGGAACATGAGCAAGGTTCAGATTATAGGAACCAAGTAGTCAGGCAGTGGTTGCTAAGCAACAAGTGATATCCAGTCCTTTCCCTGCTTTAGCTCATCCATGAGTCCAGGGGGTCCCACCCCCGTAGCCCACTTGGATTTCTCATATTTGCTGAGCTCATTAAAAACCAGCAACATGAATGCTCAACATCAACCCACACAAACTAGCTACTCACAACCATAATTCTCTACGTGGCATACTGAATGTGTCTGATGGGTGCCAAGGCCTAGGAGAAAGGTATCTGAGGATTGGACCCAACCAGATACTAAAGACCCTTCTCAAGCCCTCTGCAGCACTTAGAATCTGGATGGGCTTGCATAATTTTTTTCAACTTCCTGGCCTCAGTTTCCTCTTCAGTGAAATGAGTCATTAAGACTAATGTCATCCAGGGCCACTTCATGGCAGTGCACATGCCCCTCGCAAGCCTTCAGTTTATCCCAGAGGGGCTCAGCAGACTGCAGGAATTAGCTTGAGGCATGACTCACTGCACTGGAGAGGCACTGCTTGGGGTCTCAGATGAGTCAGAGAACAGAGTTATTCAAAGCACAGGCTTTCCCAGGAAGGAGCCACAGAAGGCTGGGCCCTTACATCTTGTAACAGGGGGCTGGAGCCATAGACCAGGGTAGGAATGGAGTTTCTGGGATTCTGTGTACCTAGGCAAGGACAGTAGCAAGAAGATCTCAGTCTGTTATGTGAGCAGAGGCTGCAAGTAACCATCCAGGGAGGATTCTGGGGCTCAGGTTGTCTAAGAAGATAACACAGATGGAAAACCATCTGGCAGTTCCTCAAAAAGTTAAATATAGAATTACCATATGACCCAACCATTTCACTCTTAAATTTATACTCAAAAGAATTGAGAACAAGGATTCAAACAAACACCTATACAGGCATGTTCATAGCAGCACTATTCACAATAGCCAGAATGGAAACAACTCACATATCCAACGGTGGATGAGTGCATGAACAACATGCAGTGTGCATGCACAGTGGAACAGTATTCAGTTGTAAGAACAGAGTGAGGTACTGACATGTGCTACAATGTGGATGAATCTCAAAAACTGTATGTTAAATGAAAGAAACCAGACACCAAACTTCATTAAGTTGGGAGAGGTGAAGCAAGATGGCAGACCAAAAGGATCCTTCAGCTGAGCTCTCCTAGATCAACTGAGGAAAAAGAAAGAACCCAGTCATACCTGGCATAGGGACCTTACCCAGAGTCATAGCTCAGGGAGCACAGCGAGGAGGTGGTGAGCTAGATACAGCAAATGATTTAAACTGAAAGAAAACTGATGAATTAAGCAAGTGATTGCAACCCCCTAGGATTGGCTGGCCTCCACAGAGGTCCAGGACAGGAGGAAGCCTTTCTGGAATTTTCAGTTTTGGGGAAAAGAGGCGCAATAAGTGGAAAACTTAGAAGAATGGGTGGACATGAACAGTATACAGCAACAAGATTTAAATACCAGTTGAAATGGATTTGCCATACATTTGGTGGCTGGGAGGCAGCTATACTGAGGTCTTGGTGGCCAGAGGGTTGCCACTGCAGGAAGGTCATGACACCTTAGCAGGAGCCTAAAGCACAACTGTCTTAATACCACCTGCCAGGATCAGAACTCCACTTTTGGGACAGGCTGAGGGACTCCCACACCCCATGGGAAGTAGAGTCAGGAGGCACTGTGAGATCTGCCCCTGAAGGATTCTTCTGAGCTTTAAGATCCCAACCCAGCAGGGTCTGAATGCTGATGAAGCATTCAGGTGATCACTAAGGCAACTAAGTTTGGAGTGAGGACCATAAAGATTGCTGGCTGTTTTCTCTCTCCTAAAAACAGCACTGCACCATCTGGTGTCCCAGTGACATATTGCAACATATTGTCATCAAGAGAAAGGACTCCTATATCCAGAAGACCAAAAATCACCTTATAACAAAAATATTTGTACCAGAATATTTATTTGCAGCCCAATTCATAATTGCTAAGTCATGAAAGAAGCCCAAGTGCCCATCGACCCATGAATGGATTAATAAGTTGTGGTATATCCATGCTCATGGCTGAAAAGAATCAACATTGTTAAAATGTCTACACGTCCCAAAACAATCTACCGGTTCAGTGCCATTCCATTAAAATACCAACATCGTACTTTCAAGATTTGGAAAAAATGATTCTGCATTTTGTATGGAACCAGAAAAAACCCGTATAGCTAAGGCAGTTCTTAGTAATAAAAATAAAGCTGGGGGCATCACCATACCAGATTTTAGGCTGTACTACAAAGCCATAGTAGTCAAGACAGCATGTTACTGGCACAAAAATAGAGACATAGACACTTGGAATTGAATAGAAAACCAGGAAATAAAACTAACATCTTACAACCACCTAATCTTTGATAAACCAAACAAGAACATACCTTGGGGGAAGACTCCCTATTCAATAAATGGTGTTGGGAGAACTGGATATCCACATGTAAAAGACTGAAACTGGACCCATACCTTTCTCCACTCCCAAAAATTGATTCAAGATGGATAAAGGACTTAAATTTAAGGCATGAAACAATAAAAATCCTCAATGAAAGCATAGGAAAAACACTGGGAGATATTGGCCTGGGGAAAGACTTCATGAAGAAGACTGCCATGGCAATCGAAACAACAACAAAAATAAACAAATGGTACTTCATTAAACTGAAAAGCTTCTGTACAGCTCAGGAGACAACAACCAAAGCAAAGAGACAACCTACACAATGGGAAAGGATATTTGCATATTTTGAATCAGACAAAAGCTTGATAACTAGGATCTATAGAGAACTCAAATTAATCCACATGAAAAAAGCCAACAAT